>JAOVVB010000020.1:18400285-18417478 GCA_028570985.1 Heterobranchus longifilis | reverse complement strand
AACATAATGAATTTTATGATGAAGGCCTAATATGAGCTTCCCCTGTTTCAAAAGCTAGCAGCCGCCACTGGTAGGTATGCACATGGAGAAGTGAGACTGAAGTTAAATTATTTCAAGCCCAGACTTAAGGTTCAAAGAGCTACCACTAACAGTTACCAGTAACTCTACTGGGCATATTCATAAGGGTGCATGAGTACTGCTTGTGTAAGAATGCGTTATTAACCACAACTTAACACACAAAATTGTGTGTGTAAAGCTTAGTTAAATAATTTTGTTGTATTTGTTTTACATTTTATTTAACTAATATTTATTAGAAGTAGTGATTGAGCTATTATTTATTAGAAGTTATGATTTACCTATTACTTATCTAGTATTCTAGATTCTAGACGTATCTAGTGTTTATAGTTATCAGGCGCTAATGAAGAGAAACAGTGAGGAGAAATTGCAATACTTGGCATTTCATTCAGTTGTGTTGAGGTTTTTGTGGCTAATCACCGCAGCTTGGTCTGTAGACGAGCGAGGATTGTGGTAATGGGGGTAATTAAAGGCTTGTGAGGGTGGGGAGGTGGATATGGCAAGGCAGGGGGTTGTATTGGAGTAAATAGCTCATGGGCTGTTCCTGTCCTCTGCTGCTCATAAAGTGGCCGTGACATGTTTTGAGAACAGTCCCCTCACATCAACACGACCAGACATGTTTACTTTAGCTCCTTATCATTTCCTGAGCATGAGTGCCAATCAAGGACACTGTGAGGCCTTCCTGCCCCCTTCTCGACTGGCCTGCTCCTCCCCCTCCCCCTGCATCATTCACTGCATCGTGAAGCTCAGTTGTGCTCTAAGGGGATGACATGGCGAAAATTCTTTAATATTCCTCATGTCCATGTACCGCAGGGGACTCAAAAAAACTCACTAATATTACCCCCTCACTAACAAAGTGATGGGTAATTTCCAGCTTCTTAAACATATTGCTCATTCCTGAAGTTAAAACTTACAGACTAGTTTCAAGCTGATGCTAATATAGCCTTTTGTTGCTGTTTAATTTTTGGGGAAAGAAGGGACTTCCAATTTTACTAGCTTGTATTTGCTAAAGTTTCATGCTAAAAGAAAATTATTTCTCTCAGAATACAAGAAAATTTGGTGGTTGTAGTCACTTGAAGTGCAACAGAAAGCTGAATACTGACATTTAAATTGGCTGTCAGTTTCCATGGTGCTCATGAAATAAAAAGGTTTTTTTCTAAAACTGGGAGGAAATGCTTTGACTAGACAGAATATCCAGTTTTGTTCATGACAAGAGTTCATCCTAAATCTAATAAAACATCCATTAGATCCAACTAAATAAAACATTAGGATAGGATGCTGATTGACTGAGAAATTTCTGTATATGGTCATTTACACTGCCCGGAGGAAAAAAAAAAAGACATACACTCGGCTAATAGGGGCGAGGGGTAGCTTAGTGGTTAAGGCATTGGACTACAGTTTGGAAGATCCCAGGTTCAAACCCCACAACCACCAAGTTGCCACTGATGGGGCCCTTGAGCAAGGCCCTCAACTGCTCAAATGTGTCATGAGATAAAATAATGTAAGTCGCTCTGGCTAAGAGCGTCTGCCAAACGCCTAAATGTAATATTTTGTTTGACCGCTTTTGCTTTGATTACAGCCGTGACATTGTTTTAATAAGCTTAAGTAACGTCACAACATTTATTTCAGTCCAGAGTTGCATTAATTTCTCATCAAGATGTTGCACTGATGATGGGAGAGTCAGAATGCTGTATGTATTCTCAATGCGGTTAAGGTCTGGACTCCATGGACAATCAATGTGTTAAAATTATGTCTTATGTTCCCTGAACCAATCTTTTCACAATTTAAACCCAAAAAATCCTGACATTTTGCCCCCGTGCCATCAGGGAAGAAAAAAATGGAAAAGTGATGGAAAAGAAAGCTGGTCATTCAGTACATTCAGGTTGTCAGCTTGTCTTTTCTTAAGGTTACACAGCTATTTAGACCCAATCCCTTGAGTTCTCTTTGCACTGAGTTCTACTGTTGTAGTTACAATTTGATTTCACTAACCCTTTAATTGATCTCCTAACATACTTATTTGGAACGTTTTTCTGAAAACATTTCTTCCTCAAAGATGATCAACTGCTATCCTTCCAGTTTTTAATAATGCACTTTACAGTTCTTACCCCAGTTTTAGTAGTTTCGGCAAATCTCTTTTGTTGTTTTCTTTTCTTGATGCAGGCCAATAGTTTGCCCCTCTAGCCAGAGCAAGATCTTCACTATGACACAGGATATGACATTGTTGTGTAAGAACTGAGAATTTACTCATTGCATCAGTTTGGGTTAAATAATTTGTTGCCACCTGAACCCTATTAATCACTGCAATAATTATCCCATGGGTAATTTGCTTAGATAAGTCCAGGTGGTTACTTTTTTGGGGATGGGCAGTGTATAAATAAATATTTGTCAAAATACAAGAATAAACTAAATGAATGATAAAATGATATTTTTTTATAATGATAAAGAATTATGGTTGAAAAATTATTTGATGCTGTAACCTCTCGCAGCCGGAGGTCTAGAGAGAGCTGATTGGCCGAGCTCTCTCAGAGGGGAGGGATGAGAGTTACCTCGTGCTCCCACATTAATCACGGCTCTACAGCCAATCAGGGGCGTCTGTGTGCTCACATACACGGAAGGAGTGTATAGCGCTGTCCTCCGAGTGTGTTACGCCGTCCCCAATGGTGCATGAGCGAGCAGTTCGAAAAAGATGCGGTTGGCTGACGTCACGTGGTTCGGAGGAAACACGTGATAGTCTTCGGCCCTCCCGACTGAGTGGTAGTAGTAGGCTTAATGTGGGAGCCCCTAGAGACGGGGAGGAATTGGACACGACTAAATTAAGAAGAAAATTGGGAAAAAAATATTTTAAAAAATATATATATATTTTAACTATAGTACATACTGTATGTCTGCACAGTATATGTGTATGTCTGGTGTTATTGTTGTTATTGTTGTTGATGATGATGATTTTTTTTATTTCAATGGCACATAATTTTAATGCGTGCTTCAATCATTGTAACTTTTTTAACTTGCTTGAAAACGAACTACTGGACCTTTTCCCCTGTTCGTTTTGCAATTAGTTATATGCAAGCCTAATGGGGGGCCAGGGTTTTAAAAACACAGCGCCTCCAATAGTGTTTTTTAACCCAACCCTTTTTTGAGTCTCTGAGATGATTGTGACAGCACAGTCTAGTCACCCAGGCAGCTCCAATTCTGCTTGCTTTTCACAGTTTGTAAGGGTTTTCTAGAGTGAAAAAATAAACTAATGCTCATGATGAGTGTAACCTTGTCACCAATTTTAATTCATCTGCATTACTAATGAGAAGATTAATCTAGCAAGACTAGTTTGTTAGTCAATATTAGCAGCGAGAAGAAAGAAAGGAAGAACAAAAGAATGAAAGAATGGAAAAAAGAAAGAAAGAAAGAAAGAAAGATCTAGCTAGCTAGCATTCCAGTCCAATACTGTTTACCTCTAAAAGATTCAGTGGAGATCCACAGTGCTGGAAAAAGAAAAGATCAGCTGTTCGCTAAAACCCACATTTAAAACCAGTCACGGAAGCACTTTCCCCACGAAAAACACATCTGCTAAAATGTCTTCTTATTAACTGCTTCTACATCATGCCTGATTTGCCTCTGAACCATCGATGTTGTGTTTCGATCTTCCATTACTGCTAGTTTACATGAGTACAAACTTCCTCACACACATTGCAGCTGACTGTTATCCAGTGCTGTGGGGTTTTGGTATGTAAACCACTGCTGCCAAATGTAGCAGGTAAAATATGTAGCAGAATAAGATTTTCATAATATTGTTTTATTAACAGCACAGAGACAGACAGCAGCTCAGACAAGCTGGTGACAGTCAGGGGTTACCTGTATACAGCATGCGCATCCTTCTTTACTTCCTAAACCCAACACCTGTGAAGGGTATATTTGACTTATTGTTCTGGGACGTTCATTTGTTTTTTTGCAACCAGACCACATATTTTATTAATGTCCTTTAACCAGGACAGGAAAAATCATAAATTATTCAAACTAAATTTGAAAACTTCTTGTGGTTGGCTGTATTTCTTATTTCTTTCTAATCCATACAGGTATTAGAATATAGATTTTTATTTGTCAACCCCTGGCTGTTTTTGAGATTAGATTTTAGCCATTTAGCATGCTAATGTAGCTAATTATAGACAAAAAATACATTATTTGGTGAAAACATCAAATTAAACCCATATGTTTCCCAATCTGGTTTACTACATGTTAGCTACCTTGCTATTTATTTGAGGTAAGAGAGTTTTTCTTTCATATTTTTGTGTTCAGGTAAATCTATTGAGGTGCTCTTTGGGAAATGTAGTATTTTGTGAAGGAATAAAAGTATAAATAAATCAAGAAATTCTGAGCACAAACAAAAAGCTCATGTTTTTTTCATTTGTGCTGTAAGGCACAGTAAGGGTTAAGGCTTGTCAGCATGAGATTTTGACTGCTGTGCTGAAGGCCATCTTGGCAGGAAGAGAAGTTCTTCGGCAATGGCACATATCAGCTCAGCGGCTGAATGATCTCCTGGAGTCTGTCCAAACTCAGACCAACTTCTCAGAAAGCCGGAGGGGAGGCAGGCAAAGGTTGCAATTTTGCTGCTTTTGTTATGTTTGTGTGTGGTTTTTTTTTCTGGCTTCCTGTAAAAATTAGCCAACGCAAATAAGAGCTGTGCGCGGCACTCAGATGAAAGCAGCGCCTGGCCGAGCACACGTCACCTATGTGACAGACTCACGAGAGGAAGTTGGGCAGTCCAGACAGAACATCTGCCTCCCTGTGATCCACCTCCCCCTCATGCTTAGTCTTGTGTCCTTCCCTCACTTTCCTTCTCTCTGTGTGTCCTTGATCTTTCAGCACATCATAACCTGGACCAACCACAGGTGCTGGACCACAAGGTTACAACATGGCAGTGGGGATTCAATTTAACTTAATTTGTTCAACAATGTGAAATTTATGAGACACAAAATTAGATTAGACAGCACAGGTCAAGCATCCCTACTTTGGTCAATCATTCAGATTTAACAAATTATATATCACATTATAGTAAAGAACGTTTTTTTCGAAAGAGAAAACACAATAATCAAATTCAGAAACAGTAAATCTTTAATAAGGCAGCAGTGGTTAGTGGTTAGCACTGTCACCTTATACCTCCAGGTCTTGGTTTGATTCCTGCCTCACGTCTGTGTGCATGGAGTTCGCATGTTCTCCCTGTGGTTGGTGGGTTTCCTCTGAGTATTCCAGTTTCCTCCCACATTCCAAAGACATGCAGATTAGGCTAATTGGCATTCCCAAATTGCCTGTAGTGTGGCACCCCATCTAGGGTGTACTGCCCCCCCCACCCCCCACTTCGTGCTCTAAGTCACCTGGGATAGTTAAACTTTCATTTAATGCAGTATAATTTTTATTTTGATTTATATTGTTCATATTATATAACACCAATAGTAAAATGTAGGATCCTTTTCGATGTTTACATGATTTATTTTTCCATTATGATTGTGCACAAGATCTGGCATGGACTCCAAAATTTGTGCATTGTGATATATTCTAAACCAAATCCTTTAAAGTGTCATCTGAAAACATGTTTCAATAGTAGAGATGTAGAGTAGACATGAGGCCAGTAGTAGACATATGGTCAGTAGTACACACTAGATAACAATAGCGCACTACTGTAGATATAGCACAGAATCTTCAACATTAAATATTTAGGATATTGAACATTTGCTTCCTCTGTTTCAAATATTTCAAAATTCTAAAACACTCTGTTTATTTTTCTATTTTTCATGCTAGAAAATCACAGATTTCAGACTTTTGGATCACCACTGTCTAGGTCTTTGCAGTTAATGTTTGTATTTTTATTCTTATTTCTGGGAAATGTCAGAGCACTTTTTGTGCTGATATGATAAAAAGCAGCCCGACTGACAACATTGCCCTTCAATCCTAGCTTTTATCAGCCTGGCTTGCTTTCTATAATAGATTTTTTAATATTTTTTTTTAGCAATTCTGATGAGATAAAGATTGGTGTAACTCTGGTAATGAGTCTCCAGTAGCAGCAACTTGTAAGAGTCCGGGGTAAACATGAAGGCATGAAGGTAATGATTTCTGGACAGAGGAGTTTGTGCTATGTGGTTTCATGATAAAATGATAAGGTGCATTTTTTTTTTGTCTTAATACATTCTTTAAGTAATATACTATATATATATATATGTGTGTGTGTGTATGTGTGTGTGTGTGTGTGTGTGTGTGTGTGTGTGTGTTTCTGTGTGTGTGTTTCTGTGTCTCTGTGTGTGTGCATTAAATCATTGCTGATTTGCTCCAGTCTAAAAGGAGTTAAACAAATTGGGATGTTCTGTTTTAGGAAAGAAAAAGAAACAGCCTCCGAGTGGTCACACAAATCACACCCCTCTCTCAATCATCATTTTATTACAACTACAAGCTGTTATACATATAAATATTAAGCATATATAATGGTATAGACGGTATAGAAGATGAGAGATGATGAGATCAATTTAAACTGACAAAACACCCAGTGTTGAGTTTTCATTACAATATTCCAGAGAAGAAATCTTTCTGTATCCAGCTGCAAGAAAGTGTTAGAATCTCCAACTTCCTCATCATCACCTCTGCTGAAAGCGAGAGACGATAACAGAGAGAGAGAGGGAGAGAGAGAGAGTGTGATTGGGGGGGAGGTGGAGGTGAGGTGAAGAGCAAACCGGGTGCCAGCGCTCTTCTCTTTTAAGTCTGCTTCCTCCTCTCGCTCAGAGATGGGAGTCTTCCTGTGTCTGGCCTTTGTCATCTCCTGTTAGCCAAGAAGAGCTGAAGGAAAAAAGGAAATGAAGGCTCTCCTTTTTGCCACCTTAATAACACCGGTCATAATCGCATTGTCCTAAGTGGACAACAAGCAGACGTCTGTTGAAGAAGTGAAAACGTGTCCAGGATACACGTCTGACAGCATAACAACTGATCCTCATTCAGCTTAAAACAAGCGCTCCTACAGATGATTGAGTAACTGAAATGTGTCAGAATGTCCAATCTGATAAATTAGAAGATACTGATTAATTTCATGTTTTGATGAGTGACGAGTAAAACTCTTGTTCGCAAACTAGAATTATCCAAGTGAATGAGTGACGTTTAGGATTAATAATAAACCCGCAGGGATAAATTCTTTTCTCAAGCATTACTATTAAGCTATGTAATTTAAATAAAACATGTTCTATTTGTTTTAAAACAAACACATTTTTAAACATCATTTACATGTTTAATTCTATTGTTTAATTCTACAGAGGAAGTTTGAAGTATTTCTCCACAAAAGGTGGTTGTCTAACATGGCTCTGTTCCACAGTGTTCCAGTGTTCAGTGGTGAAGTTTAGTTTATGTTTACGGATGACTCGAAGTCACACTCTGTTCCAAACCACATGTTACATCACTGAACTTGGTGTAATTTGATATGGTTCTTTATACAAAAGAATTCAGGTGACACGGACCTCCAGTACTTGTTGGCAACATTGGCGGATTTCAGCATGAGGAAATTGTATGTGACTGTTTTCATCAAACCATTGTTTTAACCTGAGTAAGAACCTCAGCTTGGGTGTGCACTGAAAAAAAAATCATTAACAGCAGAATTTCCATTTAGGTAAAATATGTAAGTTGAAAAAAAAAAGTAAATAATTGTTTGTCTATGTTCAACTCGTTACACAGAACTGAATAGAATTTACATAATATGTAAAAGCTAAACAAGGCCTTTTCTGAGTCTATGTGCATATATTTAGCTGCGCTATACAAATCTCGCAGTAGAAACCCAGATGCTCAGGCCAGATGGTAAAGCTGCGGTCTTAAGCACATGACCTAAAAATACATTAAAATCAGCTGAGCTGAGCAGAGCAGGCATTTTAACATAAACACAGTACTGACAGGGAAATTGTGAATCTGTCATAGACACACTGACTGTGATCACACTCTCAGTTTCTTCATTAATGCTTCTGATTCGAGGGGGAAAGTGAGACTGAAAGCGCGAGGCCTGTCCCTGGCTACTGTGTCACATGACTTCATGATGGTGGACTGAGGCTCTGCTGCAAATAAAGCTGAAAATAAATCTGTGAGTTAATATGAGGATGAAAACCCGCAGTACTGTATCAGTTAATGTTGTATGGGACAATTATTCAATCTGTCTGTCTGTTAAAGCTCTGTGTCCATCTGTTTATCTGTCTGTCTGACTGTAAGACTGTCTGGTTTCTAGCCACCACAACCCTGATCAGGATACAGCATTTGAGTGTACACCTTTCCTGTCTGTCTGTCAAATACATAAATCTGTCTGTTGTCTAGCTGAACAACCATCAGTCCTAGACCTGTCGCTCTCAGTTTGTTTGTCAAAGATGCATAGATGTCTATCAAAGACGTGCATCTGTATGGCAAGCGGTGCATCCGTCTGTCTGCCTCTCTGACAGTCTGCCTCTTTAGCTGTATATCTCGCTGACAATCACTGTCCATAACCCACAATAGAGTCTAAGCAACTGTCTGTATAACTAGTATTCTATCTGTCTTTCTGCATTGTCTACAGTACTAATTAATCTGTCCACCTCCCAGTCATACATGTCCATCTATTTGGCTGTCCGTCTAAATGTAACGTTTGTCTGGCTTTCATTCAAAAGTCGTCTGTGTTAAAATGTATTTCAGTTTGAAAGCTCAATAATTGTAAATGTTACTCTGTGGTCAGTGGATTAGGTGGTATTTAGTGAGTGTTTATTCATGCAGTCAATAAAGTGAGCTAACTGAGATGAAACCGAGCGACTAGCCATGATGAATGGAGTTTCACACTTAATCCCTTCTTGCAGGCTCAGCCTGCTTTAATCGGTTTACCCAGGAGATTAAAGTGAAGGCGGGGCGGTTGAGGAAAGCAGATGCAGTCTTTCAGTATTACACAGGGTCAGGGTTTCCAGGTTGGATGGACATTTTTAATACCAGTAAAGGTTTTCCCCAAATTCACACGTCATTCCAAACCTTAAACAATTGACATAATCAATCTAATGTGAGTCTCACATTCATACATACTGTATATCTACATATGTTTCTGCTTTTTTAGCAGTTGGAACTTGAACGACCCAAAAACATTTACATGCTAATGTAGTAATTTTTGTTTAACATACAATATTTTAAATGCATCATGTGGCAACATTTGGAAAGCATGAAATATGTAACATTTCTAGTAAAGTAAACATGAACAAGTAGCTAACATGCTGCAAAAACTCTCAGATCAGTTATCAATTATTTTGGTTCTTGTGCACATGCTGAATTAAATCTCAAAGCCACGTGTCACGAATCTGCTCCATTTCCTGTATCCGAGGTCATCAGGACTCACATGTCACTTGATACTCCGCTGTAATTCTTCTGCATGTCCTTCGTCTTCTGTAAATCCTGTCATATGTTCTGGGCTCTTCAGTAGGATCTCTCTATGTTTTTTACATCTTGCGTCCGTTGACGATCCCCACTCATCTGCAGAGCTACAGTTGGCGGTAACGACTGCACGTGCAGGAATATTATATACACAGAACGATCTGACCGGACTTTCAGTCATGCTCTGACCTCCATCCTGCCCCTGCCTTCTGTGATTTGCTTACACAAAGTAGGGCATTTTGAATGAAACGGATGTGACTTACACATGCACAGAATCATGTGTGTGTGTGTGTGTGTGTGTGTGTACATTGGATCATATGACTGAGAGTAAGTGAGAGGTTGATGGATGATTGGTTGCAGGCCAGAAGTCTGGGGAAAACCACAGTTTAGTGGCCTGAACATGATGCTTTGCATACCAGAAAAAAACATCGCATACACGCATGTCACAAAAGGCAAAACCTGAACGCAACTTATGTTTTCTTTTAGGTCACTTCACACATTAGTAAACGCCATTGGTGACATGTTTGCTCTAGTTCATTTTAGAATATGTTCAGGGATTATAGTTAATATATTTATATACAGTATAGATCATTTATATTTGGATAATTACAAAAACTATTTTCCAAAATCATTCATCATCATCAGTGTAACCATCAGTTGGTTTGATGTCAGGGGCAATTACCATAACAAATCCATATACTGGCAGAATTTTTGATCTGGAACAAACCCACACAGACACGGAGAAAGCATATAGTGAATCTCCATTCAATCTCCAGACGGTAAACTATGGAGCTATGACAAGACAAAACTGTTCCACTATTCTGCCCTTAAGACTATTCATAATTATTTGATATCTATACGGTCCTCTCTGAAAGTAATGGAAAAGCAAACACTTCCACCATTTGGGGCAGACCACCCAATTTTTTGCTGAGGAAAAGTATAGAAAAAAGATAGTATTAAAGTAAGGAGCATTTAATAGTTGCATAACTCTTACTTGCAATAACTGAACCAAGTCAATGACTCACTGAACAAACTGAATCGTCAAACTTTCGCACTCTTCTTATTTTAGGGGGTTTCCTCCATCACGTCATGCTCGTTTTGGTAAAGATCTCCTGATTGCCTTCTCCAGTCTAAATCCTTCCATGTTTTCCACATATGAACACACTTTGTTGTGTTTTTGGGTCATTGGCTTGCTGTGAGATACATTGGATGGATTTCTCTGTATACCTCTAATTTCATTCTGCTGCCACCATAATGAGTTATATCCTTAATAAAGATTAGTGAGCCTGTTCCAGAAGCTGCTTCGCAAACCCAAGCCATGACACTTGAAGAGTGATCTCATATACTTTGGCTCACAGACAAATCCTTTCTTTCTTTGGCCTTTCACTTGGTAAAGGATAAGCTTGGTTTCTATATTTGTCCATGGTACTCTTTGTACTGCTGTTGAGTGGTTTTGCATATTGTGGTATGGCCTTTCATATTTCTGCCCTCAAAGTCTTCTTTAAACAGTTGATTGTGATAGCTTCATTCCTGCCTTGCGGAGGTCATTGGCTTTTTTTCTTTTGGGATTTTTCTTCATAGCTTTCACAAGGTTTCTGTCTTCATCTGTTGTTGTTTTCCTTGCCCAATCTGTTGAGTGTTAATACACCAATGGCTTCTTTGCTTTTTCGAACATTCCTGGTTGTTTTAATGGCTATGCATTGCTTATACAGTGGCCCTGATGCAAGTTTCCCTCTTTTCTCATCTTC
Source organism: Heterobranchus longifilis (assembly GCA_028570985.1). NCBI lineage: Eukaryota > Metazoa > Chordata > Actinopteri > Siluriformes > Clariidae > Heterobranchus > Heterobranchus longifilis. The sequence continues at coordinate 18,406,268 of JAOVVB010000020.1, read as the reverse complement.
GAAATGACTTGATGATTTTCTCAAATCGACAGCTCTCTCATCTTCATTTTGGTTCACCCTTTTAGATTTTACATACAAAACCCAGCACTCAAACCATGAGAACTCTTAAAATTCAGAGCTGTTTAAATAATCAATCAAACAAAGCCCACCTGGCCTGCACTTCCGATCCGTCATCCCACATTCAGCTTTTGACCACAAACAAAAGTGTCTACAGTAAAAATAAAAGTAAATAGTCCTTGCAAAAGAGAACCACAAGCCTTGTATTAACATAAAATAATAAAAAAAGCACCTGATCTAGTGAAAAAAAACAAATCAGATAAAACTAAAATAACAGAACAGGTGATATGACTTTGATTTCTGTCATATTCTTGCCTTGGTATGAAACGATAAAAGAATACACTGATCCAACTAATATTATTAACTGTACCTGTTTTAAAAAACATTCAATTCAACTACGTTTTAATTCGAGATCATGTCTTTTTTGATTTAGTTAGAGAGCAAGTAAACAAGAATTCTTTAGTCAAGCTATCTACATCCACTCTTTTCATAAAATTTCTACACAATTACTTTTTATTAGAATTTTCCTGTTCAATTTGAGCCATGTTTACAAGAAACCAGAGGTGTGAGAAGCTTCCTCTGAACATATTCTTGTAAGATAGAATTAAAAACCCCACTATAAGGCGATATACTGTATTTTTTATCATACAGGCTTCTAACAAAAACGACACAGGTGGCTTTATGTTTAATATAATTTTCATGAAATACTTGGTAATTCATTATGAATAGCATAAAAAAAAGAAATTATTTCTAATGAATGTGCTTATTTTGTAATATATAATAATACAATGATTCATTATTAATACCTGTGATGCTAAGGTGAGACTTTGGAGAGCCGAGGAATAATGATTTCACTTTGCCTCAGTTCTGAGTTCCTCATTTCCAGAGAAGTAAATCAGTGATGTGTCGGGACTGGAGCACATTCGAGGGAGGTTTATTGCTCAAACACATAATTCCAGAGGGAATCTGTGACACTCCTTAGAACAGATTCCACAGTGATGGGAACTGCGTGACTGACTTGCTAATCATCAGGAAGCAAACCACAGTCAAGAACAAACACGTGGGCAATGAGGGAGTGTTAATGCTGACATTTCTCTTCGTCATGCTCACTAAGACTCACCTCACATTCAAATGCCCTTTTCCCTCTATCTTGTAATATCTGTATTAAACACCTAATAGTAAACAAGACCAGACAAGCTATGATCTGCCAGACAACTCCATGAACTTCACAGAATTCGGGGGATTTGAGACACATTTGAGTTCGTGTTCACATTTCTGTAGAGATGGACAAATTTGCTGTTCCGTGTTATGAGTAATATAGCTAGTGCACCAAACATCAGCTTTTAACTACTATTAATTTAGCAGTTTTCTAAACATTACGCATGTAGAAATGTTTAATTAATCAAAGAATCCTCAATTTGGCTCTTCACTAAACATATAGAGAGCTGTTACAAGTGGTTTTCTAAAAAATCTCCCAAAAACAACCCCCCAACATTTTTATTTACATACATTTTTAGTTTCTTATGATATTTTCACATTAACTATTAATTACCGCACATGTACTGTATATAGAACATTCAACAAAGTATTTCCCTACCAGATGAACGTTCCTACTAGAACCCTTTAGAAATCTGGAACCCTTATTTAACCCCCCCCCCCCCCTTTTTTTTTAATTTTTTTTACCAAAACAATTTATCTAAATGTTAAATGACTGACGTGTTGTAGATATTAAAAAGCAAATAATAATGAGCAATTATTTGGAATCTCTACCCTCACTTACCTAGTTACTACATATACATTATGAAACTAAATTGTACCCTTTATAAATAGTGTACTTAAAACTCTTTTTAAAACAATAACACATTGTGGTCAGGTTCTACACAGGACCCAGAGGCGTGAACCAGAAGTGAACTACCACTAAGGGATTAGAATTTTTAAAGACATGTACAGTAAGTCAGCATAATGGGGTTCTATGGATATTTTAAATGGTTAAGTGGTCTTAATTTTACCATATGTAATTTTCGAAAGGAAACACTTCATATATACATAAAATCTCTCCCTAGAGAGGTAAACAGAAGAAGCCATTAGAGTGTTAGATGAAAGTTTTTTGTTTGTTTGTTTGGTTGTTGTTTAAGACCAATGGCTAAGGCTTCCTCTGGGCTTTTGGTTCTTCCATTTCAACAAAATGAACCGGTACTGTTTTACAGAGTGTAGTTGTGGTCAGTTCACTTAGTTTAGTTAAAACCTCTTTAATTTTTCATACTTTCTAAAAAATAGAGCTATTATAATCTTTTTCAGCTCCTTGGTTATTGCCTTTAGAGCAGGACAATGTTTAAAAGAAAAGATGTTAATAAGGCGTATTTTGTACAACGTGAATGTTTCATACATTATTTTAAACTTAACCATTATATGGCATTAAAATGTCAATTTCTATCCTTTTTCAACACTTTTCCTTTTTTGAATTTTGTTATGATATTTTTTCATTGTTGTCATTTGTTGTCATCAGTAAAGTAACCCAATATATAAAATTAAAGGCATATTTATTTAAACATAAAAATGAACATTAAAAATACAGAAATACTTATTTTCTTCAAATATATGGGGGTATTTTTCTTGAGCTTTTCCTGGTACTGACACTGACAGTTCTTCACCCGCTAAAGAGTTGATAAACTTTTACCTTAAATAGACGTAGCCAAAATAAGATCGATGAAGGTCTGTCAAAAGTCCATCAGGGTCTTTTTTGCACTAAATTGATTGGCTAATAAGGTCATACTGAATGTTTTTTTGGTTTTGCATCCAAAGTACATATTAATTTGTAGTTTTGTTGGTCTCCATTTAAGTTGCTCCACCAACAGCCCCTGAGCATTTAATACCTAGCCACAAACTTCAGAAATTTGGAAGTCTCTGATTGCCTTTTTCTATTATCTTGCACCAGAACAATACACTTTTAAACAGTGTGACATTATGGAGCTTTGAAAGCAAGAAAAGACTCTGGATTTTTTTTTTAAATGGCACGGTGCCTTGGCTTTAAATCCTATTTCCCTTTTTTTTTAAGCTGTTAAATTCTTAAATTGAAGGGTATTGATTCATTTGCTAACAGCTCAGATAGAAGTTCCAGCTTAATTCAAATGGTACGTTTATGGTAATGCACTTTTTCTAGAACATTATCTATTTTATAATCTACAGGGACTTGTACATAACAGTTAAGATGAGTTGAAAACATGTTGTTATATAACACAGTAAAGGCTAACCAGGTGGTCTGGAGAAGCTGAATGTGTAAACCAAGACCCACCCAAACGCTGGTCTGTGAGAGCGAACCACGCCAGCATTTCTCAGGAGAATGACTGGCCAAGTAACCTCATAACCCCTGAATGTCCGGCAAAGATTTTCTCACCCGCATGCAAACACAGTCAGGGCTTTCATTCTGGATTACAAAGTGGAGGAGGAGGAGAATAAGTGCACAGAGGCTAGGGAATGTGAGTCGGCTTCATGATGGAGTGGTGGGAGGGGATGGAGATGGACAGATTGCACAGGGTTCGGGAGACACGGCTCTAATGAATACGGCAGAAGTGGATCAAGTGACTCATCCTACAAAGCTAAAAACCAAAGCCCTGCCTGCTTATCAGATCAACTCTGAGAGACAGAAAGAAAGGATGGTGGGCTAGAAGGATCTCAGAGATATATGAAAGATCCCTCTCGCCTTTCAGCACGCACACACAAACACACACACACACACACAGTTTGACGTCAAGTGACTGTGTTAAAGGAAACCACTCATGTCCGCTGCCACTTCTAACTCGTCCTCAGCTCTCAGCCTCTCCGTGTGCCGTCCCTCTGTTGCTATGACAGCTACCTCGGTTTCACATATAGTTCCTCAAGAGAGCACTGTGAACAGCACATGTGCATGGCTGCCATGGCGACAGAACACATGTCATCTTGGCATAGTTTTGCACAGCTCTTCCTCTCTCTCTCTCTCTCTCACTCTCTTACACACACCAAACCAAAACCTTTCCACTCTGAAACATTCAAAGGCTCTCATACATAATTCAGTTTGTTCTGCAATGCCACACTACCAGCCAGGCCAACACCTTCACCTCCACCCACGTCACAGTGTCCTGGTGAACGACTAGGACTCTATGAGGTGGTTCAAACAGACTATCCCCAATATAAGATTTTTAAATTTAATACTCTTTTAGATCTTTAATCTGATATCTTTCTATTGACTTTTTATAAGCAATCTGGCTTTTTTGTTGGATCGGACCAGGCGGGCTAGGCTTTGGTCCACAAAGGCAAAAAGGAGCCTTGGGTGCACATGATCCTGTTTCCTTGTATATAATTGATAAACATTATTATTCAATTCACCTGGCAGTGATGTTAGTGTTGTGGCCTAATCACATTTGGTGGGATTTTTTTTTTTTTGTTGTTCACAAAAAAAGTGTTACAACACTCTTTAGTCTTAGTTAGTAAACTAGTTTGAGCAGCTTGTGTGTTTGATCAGCTTACAGTGAAATGTCAACATGAAGTGTGCATACCAGTGAAATTCCCCGAAATACACATTTTTTTTCACCACCCTGCCATCCTCCATCTTTGTTTTTCTCGTCTGTGCAAGAAACTGATTGGTGCATAAGTAATGTTACAAAAATTGTTAGCCCCTTTCACACAGCCTGGTGTGCCTTCATCACATCTCTTTGTTCTGTTGAAAGGCACCGAGTCAGAATCAGGAGTCATTGTTGTTGTGCCTCTGTGCGGTTGGTGGAGATAGTCACAGAGGTGAAATGAGGTTTGTATAAAAGAAAGAGCCGCCATTGTGGAACAGGGTGTGACAGTTTGAAAAGTGTGATGTGTTCAACCCACAACTTGAACAGTAAAAAAACAGCAAACAATTAGCAGGTACCCAAACAGGGGTAAAACCAAATGAGTGTATAAGTCAGAATGTTAGCTAAGTTGGGAGATAGCGAAGTACGGGAGCTTCTTACCCTTGTGTTTGGTGTGTAGAAATGTAAATGTGCATAACTAGCAAAAGCAGCTCAGCACTCAGTTCATTTGTCATCGTTGTTTGGAAAACAACAGAATGAGGGGTTTCCCTAAAGCATATGTTATGGTTCACACTAGTCGCTGACGCAGTTCTGGTATAGGTCTCAGTTCTTCTGAGTCTGGATCGATTTTTAATACATGCTTTTTGAAAGTGCACACTGTGCTGGAGTTACAAACTTCACCCAGATAATGCAGTTGGGAATTGAACTACTCCTGCACTTATACCTCAATGGGATACAGAATTCGGCCCTGGTGCTCTGCGCATGCTCAACGGTTCCCATGATGTGCTTTGACCTGGAAGTCAAACAAAATGCCGGAACTGGGGGAAGAAGCCGCTAACAACAATACAGCGATGTTGTCTACCTCTGGACAGCATGCATCTCATTTGTACAAAATGTAAAGCGTACAATATTTTACGAATGTTATACAGCTCAATTGTTAACTGCTAATATCAACTTGTGTGTTGAACGTTTGGTGTTTGATGTTAAGTCGAGTCACCTGGGAAAGGTTCAATACTAACAAGACGAACGGGACCATATGGCCACCAATCGTAGCAGAGTTGGATATCCTTCAGCAAATAACAATGGATTCCCCTGCCATGCTTGTAAAATGGGACAAGAACAATCCAATTAAAAAGTCTGGTCCTGATCGACTTATCTATGCATGTAAATGTACTGAGTGAAGACCTCTACAAAGCCCATTGAAAATCTTCTCCTGTTTCTAAGCTTCCTTAGCGTCCGAGCATGTCCAGACTGATCCATTATTACAGTTAGGATAAAACCCTGTTATCCTTAAATGTCTAGCATTTTGATTTACGGCCTGAAGCAACCTAAACACTAATTATTTACCACATAACAGTACCCCCCCCCCCCACACACACACACCCACACAC
>JAOVVB010000020.1:18363187-18375391 GCA_028570985.1 Heterobranchus longifilis | reverse complement strand
GTGTGGGACGGTACGGGACGGGGGGGGAGGTGTGGATTGGGGTGTTCTTTGTTTTTTGAGTGTTTTTGTTTAGTTTTTTTTAAATATATATTTATTTAGGAAAATGAAGGAGGGTAAATTGTATGTCTGTAACTGCAAGTACTGTATTGTTTTCCTTTTTTCAATAAAAATATTTGCGAAAAAAAAAAGAGTGGCACAGAACCGATGTGAAAAAATAGTGAAAACCTTTGCAAGGGTGAATTGTTTGAGGAACAACTAGAACTGCTAGCGAATCAGAAGTAGGCTGCCTTGGGATGTTGATAAGGAAGGACAGCTGTTTTAAGAAAAACCAGAAGCCTACGTTAAGTTAAAATGTTAAAAGAACAACTGATCTGACCAGAAGATATACAGCTGTACAGTGTAAAAAATATAGGGAATTGTGCCAGTGTCCCCAACCAGAGTTCAAGAGGGGCTGTGGGCCATACCCATGGTAATCAAGTCATACTAATAGTAATAATAAGCACAGGGAACATCATTAAAATAACTATATACATATAGCCATTTCTAATACTGGAGGAAAAAATGCAAAACTCCCAGAGATGAGAGAAAATATGGGTTGGAAGTGTTTCAACTGTGGAAAATGAAGTTAATGGAAGTGATAAGCAAGGTTCGTGTACAAAGAAAAGGAAACAAAAATTAGGGAGAGAGAGAGAAAAAAAAAACATCACTCTGGACCAATTTACTCTCCAGAATCCATTAGTTTTTCAGATGAGGATGAAGAAGTTGTGGTGGATAGACAGTCTTGGCGGACCTCGTCCGGACCCACCTGCGCTTGGAAAAGAGACACCTGCCGCCGTATTCAGGGCCTCCACGGCCAGCATCTGCGAACCTCTCGAGGACATCACATACAACCACGCACCAGTCCGTGTCTACCGCCCATAATATTAAATCAGTTATGGCCCAAGAGCCATTTCAAAAACAGATGAAAAAGCTACATCTGCTTTGATACATATTCAGTCTGCGGACGCTTCTTTTCAAATGTATTTATCATATTCTTACCTTCAGAGTGACATCAGCATGCCCTGAATGCAGTTTTTCAGAGGAGGGCTTGTAGACTGGATTAAGTTTGAAGGTTTCTTACGCCTTAAGAGTGGTCTTTTATGCAGAACAGCCGACTGCCTCATGCAGTCAGTTCAATGTATTGTTCTTGTACTGAAACTCATTTCAGTGCTGCATCATTATGCCTAGTGTCGTATCATTAGGCAGATATCTCGGGCAATGTTTATGCTGATGTCACTCATGATGGTAGGAATAAGAGGAATACAACTGAAAAGAAGCATTCACACATTCAACCTGTGCAAAAAGCCTTTTCATATATGCAAGCTTTCAGTCAGAGATCTTCTTCGAGGCATAAACAGACAGCAAGAGGTAGTACTACAGAGGTTACAGCTAGCTCGTACTGTCTCTGTTTATGCCTCGAAGAAGGTGTCTAACTGAAAGCTTTCATATACTGTATTAATAATCTTTTTAAACATATTCAGAGTGCGGATGCTTCTTTTAAATTTTTTGTTTTATGTTTTGTAGCTCAGCAAAAATCGTCACGCCAGGTGAGCGGTGTTTTCCTCTTTTATTGAGAAATATGAAGACTGCATATAAACTGTGTAACAAATTACTTAAACCATGTTTCTGTTATACCTGTGAGAGGCATGGCCCAGGGGCAATTTTAAAAAATGGTCTTTATGGAGCGTGAGAGAAATGTAGACGCACTGACATTTTTGAAGAATCACTTGTAATATGGTGTGTCACACATTATCACACAAACAGCATGCACTCCAATAGCTGTCAGGAAAACAGCGAAAGGCTCAGTAGGGGTTGGCTAGTAAGAGCTACACCCTGGCTCCCCTTTAAATTCTCCTTTAAGCAGCTTGAAATATATAATTAGTTGTTGTATTTCCTTTAAAACAAGAAGTATGGGATGTAAAAACGCACAATTTGCACAAATTGCATCATAAATGAACCCCAGCCATTTATTTACACATTACCTAATCTTTCGAAAAAGGAATTGTGTGTGGAACAAGACACACAGATGACTGTGACAATCTTTTTTATAGATATTCTTCCATACTGATGTCTAGGACACTAACGAAGAAGTAAACTAGCTTTTACAGGCATTCTGTCCAGCCTTAGGCCTTCTGAGCATGCTGCCTCAGCCTGAACGTTATCCTGTATAATAAATACGTGCTCAGACACAAACACGTTTTGGATGATTGTAAGAAGAAGAAAAATGCGCCATTGAACAGGACAGACATAGATGACAGGACCGTCCCTTGTTTAGAGCTTGGCACCATCATCTGGCCTGGACTGTCACTAGCTACAGGGTATCATCCCACACTCAGGTCTGTTCCTGAACAAATCGTGCACCAGATTGTTGCATTAAAAGTGCATGAGCCGGGACGCTCCTGGCAGCCGACAGAGACGCCGCACACTTCAGCACTCGGCTATAAGCGGAACAGTCAGTAGCTAGTGGCATGAATGGAAACTTTAAAGCTTGTGTGTGTGTGCATAGATTATTCACATCTCCATCTGTTTTTCTAGTTGCTATGGCTTGTCCTTGTTTGTTCGTCCTGCACTTAACTGCCAAGTGTCCAGGCTAATCTGATACCAGGAACCGCTTGTTTAACAGCCATGTTTAATTTGTACACTCACTCCGTATGAAGCTGCGTTGTGGAGGGGAATCAGGCCGCCTTTGTCCTGCGCGTTCACGTCCGCACCATGCTCCAGAAGATACTCCGCTACCTCCAGGTTGTTATATCCCGCTGTGGAAGTTAAACATTTATACACATGATCAGAACACAATGGATTTGAGTCCTGAGAGAGTGAGCTCACTGGACCAGCACTAATGAATACCATCTATACAACAGGACGCAGCTTGATGTTCATGCAACTACACTCGCACACCCACACGCACACACATGCACATGCACACACAGCTAATAAGACGCACCTTTTCTTTCATTTAAATGTTCTCCACACTGGTCTGTTCCTTTTCCCTTCATCATTATGCAGCAAAGAGGTTATTTAGGGTTCATGGGCTTATAATAAAGAATGCTTTTGCTTGTAATTTTTTTCCATTAGTTAGTTTCCTACTTAAAGACAACAGAATATAACATGCAAGGAAAGTGGGAAAAAAATTAAAGCAAACTGCAATAAAACATTCTAATAATTTTGAGTATTAAAGTTGTGGAAACATAAATTAGCTTCCCTGTAAAGCACTGCCTCATCCAAAATCTTCTGCATGGCAATACATGCTTTTGTGAAACATGTCACTAGACTGGAAAATCATGTGTTGTTCTGTGAAGTACGTCTTTCAAATTAGATGTATAGGCTGTCCAGCTGCACCCACTCAAAAAAGTCACATTCTATATTATTTTGTTGGACCGCCTATTGCTTTGATTATGGCATGCGTAATAACACTGCCCCCATGGGCTTGTATTGGTAGGCACTAGTCATGATGGGTACACTAGGTATGATTATTTTTTTAACCCTAAAGCAGCCGTCACTCTGGAACAGGGTAAATCAGACCACATGACCTTTTTTCCAATGCTTCACAGTCCATTCTTTATGCTCCCTAGCAGATAAAAGTCCTTTTCCCAGATTACCCTCCTTAATAAGTGGTTTTCTTAAGGCTACACAATTGTTTAGTCCCAATCCCTTGAGCTCTCTTCTCACTGTGTGTGGGGGAAATGCTCTTACTTTCACTATTAAACACAGCCCTTAGCACTATTGTTTTCTTTATGATTTGGGTTCAGCAAACATTTAAGTGACCTCTGATCACGATCATTTAATTAGTTTTCTAGTCACATTCCTTCCTTCCCCGAAGATGATATCTTTCAGGTTTTAATAATGTGTTTTGTCCTTGATGCAGGACAATAATTTGACTCTTCTAAAACAAAGTAACATCTTTGCCATGACCACAGGATATGTCTTCTGACATAATTGTTTAAGAAATGAGAAGCTACTCCCTGCAGTTGCCAGCTGAACCATATTAATCACAGCAGTAAGTATCCAAATGGAAGGCTCTTAACTGAGTTAAATCCAGGTGGTGATTTTTGATCTGGACGATCAGGATCAGCTCTGTTCATACGCATTGCTACTATTCCGAAAAGATACACTAGACTGTCCAAAATGTTTCTTTTACACATTTAAAACTTTAAATATTTTATTTTTAAAGCCCATTAACTGCAGCATAAAAAAATGGAAGTGTGAAATACAATCTGTGCGAGAGAATGTGTTAGTACGGAAGAGAACAAATCCAGGACTTGGGTGTACCAACACTGTCTACGAGAACCTGGTTATGGTGAAAATAGTTTTCAGGTGTCTCCCAAATCACCAGGGCAATGGAACAATTATCAGTGCTATAGTTAAACCTGTACTTCAGCTCAACAATCCATATTGGTCTTTGTTTCATGCAAAGATTCTGCATATTTCTTTACATTTTAAGTGATTATTTTATCAATATTCATCTGAACGAAAGCAGAGTAGTCTACTGCTACTAATGTTGGAAGGGAAAAAAAAGCAAGATTTAACAGATCCATGGGATTTAGAGAAAATGGGAAATGGGATTCTGTTGCTTTTCTGATGTTCCCTTAAAGTCCCTGACTGAAACAGCCGAACGCATGTGGGAGCAGATATAATATCTGATCTAAAGTGTACAATGTATTATGTTTTGTTCAGAAAAAAAGCCTAGAGAGGCTGGAGGTCTGCTCAGAACTGAATTCAGGATAAAAGCGATTTAATTGGACATGTCTTCCCTGCCTGCTTTATCTAGCCACATCGCAAGGGAGAAGGGATGCTGCTTTCCAAAGTGCCACACAGCTGCTAACTCTCTTAAACACAGTTACAAACTAGAACAATATGGTTCAGAGGCATTTTACAGCTAACATTGCGACTAGTGTTGTTCAAGCAGTGACTGCTGTTTCTGCCTGTCAGATCCCATAATTCCTCAGAACTGTACAAATGACGTGTGTCAGTCAGAAACCTCTCCTAACACTCTCCGTTACCTGCCAGGTGTAGTGGTGTAGAGTTGCGCCCCTGCGTGTCTCTGCAGTTGATGTTCTCGGGGCTGCAGAGTTTCTGCACGCGGGCCAAGCAGCCTTTCTTCGCGGCATCCAGCAGAGCAGCGTCTCCTCTTAGCAGGTCCTGGATATCAGTGTCCCCTTCCTTCACCATGTCTAGGGGCGTGTTCCCGTCACGGTTCTTCTTCGTCGGGTCAGCGCCGTGCTAGAACACATACAGCCATGAACTCATCAGAACACATGATTGTTTTCCATTGCTCTCAAGGTCAGTCTTTATGCTCCCTAGCAATTTTTTCCCCGATTACTCACTAACAAGTGGTTTTCTTATGTCTGCGCAGCTGTTTAATCACAATCCTGTTAGGTCTTATCATATTGTGCGTGTAAGGAAACAGATACTTTAAATTTTAAACATCGCTATGGTTTTTACTGTTGATTTCTTTCCATGCAACTTCGAAAAAAAGAGGTAGACTGGTGTCACGTGGCTTGGAGGAAACGCGTGACAGCCCCTGGCCCTCCTGGCTGAATGGAGGTAAGTAGCCTTAATGTGGGAACCCCCTAGTGACGGGAAGGGAATTGGACACGACTAGATTGGGGAGAAAATCGGGGAAAAAGAATTGGACAGGACTAAGTTTATATTAAAAAAAAAAAAATAAAAAAAATAAATGTATTTAATTGTTTTCGGTACTTGATGAAGCCCAACAATTTGACCCCTCTGAAAGTGTAATTTACATAAATAAGCACTACTGAGTTTATGTTTTTCCCTGAAATAGTTTTGAATGCTCTAGGTGTCCATCTTCATAATCTAAACCATACCTGCACATCTGTGTGACATCAGTGAAGAGCCAGATGTGGTTTAAAGCAGATATTTACATGCATATTTGCTTTAGAAAATAAAACCACACCCCAACACAAAAATCTTAAAATTGAATATGGAACACTTTCATTTCAAGGCTTTAAAAGTGTTTTAAAAAAAAAAAAAAAAGCGCATAGGATTTCAGATTTGAAGGGGTACTCGAAAACACTGCATATGATGCGAGAGGCCACTTGACCTCTCATTTTAATAAATATCGAAATATTAATTCGTTTAAAATGTGCTGCTCTCACCATTCTTGAGCTGCAAAGGAGCTCCGCTGAGGAGATGGACGCGGAAAGTAATAAAAGTGGGTTCATCTCTAATAAACCCTAAGCCGAAGCTTTTCTGCAAAGGTCAAAGGTCAGGGCTGTGTTCCATAAAAAGATTTCATTTGAATTAACCAGGCAGGCGGGAGAAGATGCTGAGTCACAGTGATCTGTGCGTGTGTACGTGTGTGTGATGCACCAAACCTTTAGAAGAAGTTTGCAGATCTCGTATTTGCCCTTGGCAGCAGCTTCGTGCAGCGGCGTAAACTTCCACAGGTCAGCCACATTCACCGACGCACCGTGTCTCACCAGCAGCTCGGCCACTTCGTAATGCCCGTAGGAGCAGGCGTTGTGCAGCGGCACCAGACCTCTGATATACACAGACGAAAAATGCACTATTTATATAAATGCTATTCATTTCTTAAACATAACAGGCTCTACATCAGTCTACTTAAACTATTATAAACATTCTAAACTAAACCTACATAAATTATTTAATGTAGAAAAATATCATCAATGTGTTTAGTGATAAAACTTTTTTTTAGATTTCATCTGCACCACAGTGCTGCCGAGTTCTGCATTCTGCTTAGTCAGCATGGTTAGGATAATGATCTATTTTTTATGAGAGTAGTACAGCTTCAAATAACAGGTTAATAAACAAAACATAGTGTTTAGGCTGCTACATAAAAAAAATTATCTGAGTTGGATCATTTCCAGAAAGGCTCATTTGTTTCCCTTACAGGAAGCCATTTGTACTAACCTTGTGTTAAAGACGTCAATAAAACAAAAGGATTCATGCATGTTAATGATAATGTGCCAAATCTGGCAACTAAAAAGCATTACTGTAGAATATAACTGCATGCTCAAATAATAATTTCATGTGGTAAACAACCCCAAACAAACAAACAAAAAAGTGTTCCAGCAAAAGTTTTAATCCGATCTGAGGACCTGAGTGGACCCTGGAAAATCGCGCTCACCCTTTGTCTTTGGCGTGAACATCTGCACCGTGATGGAGCAGGTATTCCACCACAGCCACACGGTTGTAGCCTGCCGCAAAGTGCAGCGGCGTCGAGTGACGTCCCTCCAGATCTCTGCAGTTCACATTCTGAGCAGAGCACAGTTGCTGCAGAAAAAGAGAGAGTGCATGCACACACACACACGCACGCACACTATATAAATATGACCACATTTATTTATGTTCATGCCATTACAAATATACAAAACACCACAATGCAAGATACACAAAATAGACTGCAAAAACAAATTAAATATATTAGGGAGGTACATTGCCAGCAGTTGCCTTCATTCAAGGCTTTCCCTCAGTTGCCCCAGTGAAAGCCTTCAATGAGTTATTTCGTCTTGGGGTCAAACCTTTAGCATGAACTTATCGTCTAGCTGTTTATCAGCTAGAGTTTGTTGCCCCCTAAAGGAAAAACCCATCTTTTTTTCAATCTCTTAATTCTGTCAAAGTCCACAAAATGATTTAGGACATGTAGTCTGAATTTATATGATAGGTCGAGTGAGACATTTGTATTTCTCTGAAACTTATCAATAGTTTAAACTAATCTAGACCTTAAATCTACTGGTTTAAATTCTATCCTGTCTCTTAGTAACCACTCAAATGTTAAGCTTAAGTGTACATGGGAAGGGGAACTAGGAATTCAAATGCATGAGGAGTCCTGGGAACAGGCTATAGCGAGGGTACGGTCTTCCACCTCTTGTGCTCGTCTTGGACTTATTCAATTTAAGGTCATACACAGGGCACATTTCTCTAAGTCTAGACTTTCTGAAATGTATCCGGATGTGGAAAACAAATGTGATAAATGTCATGGCTCTCCCTGTCACCTTAGTCACATGTTTTTCCTGTGTCCTGAGCTAGAAGATTTCTGGACAGGTTATTTTGCCATTATGTCAACTGTTCTTGGGGTAACTCTCCAACCTTGTCCTCAGATTGCTATATTTGGGATTCCTGATCGCTCACTTACACTTAATTCTACACAAAAAGATATCACAGCTTTCACATCCTTATTAGCGAGACATCTATTATTGTTGCATTGGAAGTCTGTTAAATATCCTACTATCTCCCAGTGGCTTAAAGATGTCATGTTTTTTTCACAATTGGCAACCATTTATTTCTTATTTTATTTCTTATATATACACATTTAGAAAAATGGAAAAAAGGTAAATTGTATGTCTGTAACTGCAAGTACTGTATTGTTTTCCTTTTTTCAATAAAAATATATTATAAAAAAAAAATTTTTTTAAAAAAGCGCTATACAAATAAAATGTAATTAAATTTTAACTGACAGCATTTTTGTTGGAGCCATTCTTTTTAATTAGCCTTAACTGTAGATAAATTTACATGCATTTGTACCACATGTGCTGCTAAAATAATGGCTGTTACGGTCGTTCTTGATATTTGATCTCCTTTAGGTGTCCATTAGATGAAAAATAAACTAAAAACACATATTTGTGCTGTCTGCAACTTCAAAATGATTCAAGGTCAAGCACATCAACTTGTGGCAATGTCCCATGTGTTTTGGTCAGTGATTGACAAGAGTTTGAAATGTTAAACTGTTGTCATAACATCTGAATTTCAACGGAATTTTGTGAAAACATGTTTGAAAACCACTGGATTAAATAACTGTAATCACAGCAACAATGCAATGAAGGGGAGGGGGGGATCGTGACAAGCATCACATCACAATAGTGCCATATGCGCCCTTTACATTTCTGTTTATTATTATACCCATGCACATCTCAGCAGAGAGCGTTCTGTTCACTGCAGCTCTAAACATCATCTCTAGCAAAGATTCAGCACAAGACCCAGGACAAGAACTGTGTACAAATTGGATAAAAGGTTTTTATAACTTTTATTTTCGGTCCCAAAAACCATCATAATAACATTATATCAATAATATTAATAAAGAAGAAATAGGAAATAAAAAATGAAAATAAAATAGCTTTAAATTCCACAAACTCCATAGTTCTCCTACAGACTCATGTCCATTTGTAGGTAAAGGGGTGTGGCTTCAAGCTAAGGAGAGATGTCATCTGAGGTGTCAGTCAGGAATGTAGAGGTGGTGGATGGTGCTTGAGTGGTGGGCTTGAGGCTGTGCAGGCTACTGCTGAGAAACCTAGAACAATTCCAATAGACCAAAATAAATAAATAAATCATGAGTTTCATGGCTTACAATAAAGCAAAAATCATTTCTCTAGGATGCTCGTCAATTACAGGACAAAAATGAAATAAGTCGGACATTTTTCCTTTGGTACCTGCTGGGACTGTGTCTCTGGGCCTCTGCTGGCCAAACGACTAAGAATGTTTCTTTCAGACATTTGCAGCCGCACAGCAACAGGCGGTATCCTGGCAATGGTTGCTGGGAGACGGGTGACATCTGCCTTCATGTCACTCAGCAACTCCTCAAGCTGTTTCAGCACTGTTAGAAATAAAGATAAATTGCGTGAGAATAAAATGGCTACTCAGATTACATAAATAGCCAAAGTTTCCGCTGCTGCAACCCACCTTTGTGCAGGACGGCATTGGCAGGCTTGTTCCCAGACATGGACTCCTTGCTGAGGTGCTGATGTGACTCAGCCAGGCACTCTACCTCACTGAAGCGTGTGTTCAGAGCCATGGAGGGATGAGAAGGATCCTCAGTCATGTTTAAATATGCTGCCCTTCGTAGCTGTTCCTCAATCACCAATGCCTGTTCCAGCAGCTAACGAGGAGGTCGGAAAAGATGTTAGAAAAAAAAGATGATAAACTTTTAAAATGAATAAAAACTCTTTGTACCTTAAATCTCCGGGCCAGGAACTTGTTTTTGATCTCCAGAAAGTTTCCTCTGTTCATCTCACCCTTGAAGGGTTCATTGAGGATGGCAAATTTTACATCATTTTGAATATCCTGCCACCGAGCGTAACCATGTCTGGGAACAAGAAGTTAAAGGCATACATACAGCCAAACAGGCACTTGCAAAGATTAGGGATAAGCATGGCTGCCATTTCCACCACTGCATTGTGTATGTGATGAGCATCCCCCTCCCTACTTTTTTTCTATTATGTGCATTTCTGAGCCACCTTGATAACCAGGTGTTTCGCCAAGTTTATACCCAATAAGCTTCCCTGGATTTGCCTGAGACACTAGTTTTACATGAACCATATTCCATTTTGGCCATGATGGTAATTCCCCCAATTGCAATAAGTGTGGGTAACCACCTCAATCAGAACGGTCTGACCCGACTGCAATGAATCATCAGTGGGAATTAGAGCTCTAATAATCTGTTCACTAGGTAAACATTAGCCATGTAACACCAGATCCAATAATTTCTCTCAGCAGAATAAATATATAAATTAATATTCTTTCTGACCATGTCTGCCCTGCATGGGGGGGTAACATTAAGCGACGTGACAATGTTCCAGGAGGGAAGTTTTCCTTCCATTCCTGATCAGTAAACTCTTAGAATAACACCACAGCCAGGCTTTACATGGTGTTGGTGGCTTAGAGGTGAAGACCCATTGCAAATGTAGTAAAACATCTAACCAATCATAGATGAGACTGAATTCTCATAGCCAATTACAAGCATCAGAACACAGAAGCTGTGATTTATTGGCAAAGATGGAGAGCCTAACCACTAAGTTAGAGGCTTCAGCCACATGACTTCAGCCACATGAAAGTAGAAACAAAGGATACTGTATGATGCCAGCAAGGAGCCAGTAGTCATGCCGGCGATGCCATATCTCATTGGTTTTCTTAGTAACTGTGGCTGCTCGCTCCTCATTCTGCCACAGAGAGTGCAACTCTGCAAGACACCATCAGGTAATAAATTAACCAACAAAAATGGCCCATGAGGAAAAAAAAAAAAAAAAAACTTGTTTATTCATTCCTCTTACCAGTAAATCCTCCGTCTGCAATGTTGAACATGAAACGGGTCTTCGCTTTCTTTTTCTCTTCGCTCGCACCTGCTGCCACGACGTCTTTGCCACCATCACCGTTTTGTAATTTGGCTGGTTCTTCTGTTTTAACAGACTCCTTGTCATCCTTTTGATCTACAAGGAAAATAAAGAGAGTCTCACTTTTACACTGGATTCCGTTTTTCAAAATTTAAAGTTGGCATATATGAACCAATTGCTACCTTTCTTCTCATCTGATGCAGGAGTTATGTCGCTCTTCTCAGTCTTATCTTCTTTCTTTTCATCTGAAGGAAGGTAAAAATGTGGATTTTGTAATTTACAAAAAAGAAAAAAGCTTCAAGTTGCATTCAAGTTTATTAGATGCTTCTACTTTTTGGGGGATAGCAAATAATAGCAGAAATGACTTGGCTTTCACTTGTGTGCAAGTGTGAGAGCGAGACAGCGAGTGAACCAAGCTAGTGTCTTTTGTGTAGTGCACCTTTCTGACAAGCAGTGAGACAGGGAATTTCAGATGCATTAAAAAAATAATAATAATAAATAAAAAAATAAAAAAAACCTTGAGAGGGGTACTTCAACTGGAATATTAAAAACAATTTGGGGATCCTCTATGACCCATGCTAACTTTTTTTATATTTAAAAATAAATTTTTTTTTTGGAAATAAAAAATCTAGTCAAAGCTCATTGTTGCTAATCTTCGCCCTTATTAGCAAGGAGAAACTGTGGCCAACCTGCTTCCTCAAAGATTATATACACTTTATATGAAAAAACCTCAGACAGCTGTCCTACTTAGGAATCAGTACACTAAAATTAATCACCTTTGTTTATGGAGTCATCTTTTTTCCTTTCAGAATCTTCTGTCTTTGTCTCATCACAAGTTTTGCTTTGCTCAGCAGCTTCTCCCGTTTTCTTCTCTTTCTTCTCCTCCTCTTCTCCACTACCCGTTTTCTCTGTCTCTATAGCGGACACAGAGGCAATGTCCTTCTCTCCTTTTTCTTTCTGTTCTGCAGGGGAGGGGATCTTCTCATCGTCATCAGGAATAGCTATAATCTAGGAAAAGAATTTGCTTTTAATTATTATTTTAAAACTTCATTAGCTGAGGGGGGGGGGGGGGGGGGGA
>JAOVVB010000020.1:18351493-18363087 GCA_028570985.1 Heterobranchus longifilis | reverse complement strand
GTAACCCTGTTAAGAGATCTAAGGTTTTCACACACTTGAAACATCTAAATTCTGATATAGCATTTTTACAGGAGACTCACCTTCGCATTAAAGATCATTATAGGTTATATAGCCCTTGGGTAGGTCAGGTCTTTCACTCAAACTTTAATTCGAAAGCTAGAGGAGTTGCCATTCTCATTAATAGGAAAGTTCAATTCTCATCGACCGATGTTATCGCTGATAGGAATGGTAGATACATCATTGTTGCTGGTACCCTGATGCAAAAAAAAAGTTTTGTTGGTAAATGTATACGCCCCAAATTTTGATGATGCTGAATTCGCTAATAGATTGCTGAGTAACATCCCCTCCTTGGATACCCATTTGCTGATCCTCGGTGGAGATCTGAACTGTGTTTTTTGATCCCATCTTGGATCGATCTAATCCTCATATTCTGACTCCATCATCTATGTTTTTGTGTCTATGTTCTTTGTTTTTTGAGTGTTTTTGTTTAGTTGTTTTTAAAAATATATATATAAATATATTTATTTAGAAAAATGAAGAAAGGTAAATTGTATGTCTGTAACTGCAAGTACTGTATTGTTTTCCTTTTTTCAATAAAAATATTTCCAAAAAAAAAAAAAATCTACTGGTTTAAAAGTTTACATTCTGACTATTTAGCTTTTTACAGCAAAACAAACATGGAGGCTGTGGAGTTGGGTTACTCATTGTCGACAAAATCAGGTAAAAGACAGGAAGGTGTTTGACAGCAAACAGTTTTTATAGGGCTTTCAATATCAACATGTTTAACCCTAATGGCTTCCCATAATCGCAGCGAGGTTACCAGGCTGTGTGTGATAATGTCATGTTTAACTCGGATGATAAGATGACTGAGGAAACATCGCCAGGTGTGCTGAACAGCAATTTTAATTATAAAAAAGCTTCTAAGATAAGGATAAATATTTTTCCAAGAATAAATTAAATGTAAGGTGTGGGAGTGATGGCTCAGACGGCTAATGCTCTGGGTTGTTGATTTTTGTATCTAAGGATTCGGGTCCATTGGTGGGTTGCTACACCCCAAACTACCAAGCCACTGCATGCAGTGCCAATTTGAGAGACTTTAATTTAATACTTGTTAAATGTTAGAGATATTATAAGACTGCATAATCTGTTTCCTCTAACCAGTCTGTCATGCATTTCTTTATTCCAAAATTTTCATGTTTATAATACAAGTCAGAGTATTTTAAAATTACTATGACTATGATTAACTAGTTGAGAACGCTGCCACTCTGTACAGTGACGCAAGCAGTCATGGGATATTTGGTCCAGTCGCATTCTTGCACAAAAGAAACCCTGGTTCGGTGTAGCGTGTCCACCAAAATGGACACGCTATGCTGTGTCTTTGCCGCTCTCTGAAAGACCAGCAGAACCATTCACTTAATTCCGAAAAAATAGTGTCTGTTGCTTTGTTAAGTTTTTTTTCCTTCTGGATAGATGCGAGTGCATTAGTCACCTTCACAGTGTCCAGGTCTCCTGCTTTAGCTGCCTCTAAAAGCCGATAGTCTACATCAGAGTTCCTCACGGGAATGTTTTCTACAAAACAGAGTTATGAATGTTAGCAATCCTCTAATGTCCACATACAATACCTGGTGCTGTGAGCGTGCCTTGGGCTTGTGTTTACCGTTGAGGATTTGCTGGACAGCCTCGTTGCCCATCTGTGCGGCGGTGAAGCCCTGCAGCGAGACCACGGCTGGATCTGCGCCGTAACTCAGAAGCAGACGGCATGTCTGCAGGTGACCAGCGAGAGCCGCTCTGTGCAGAGCCGTCTGTCCCAGGGTGTCCACAGCGTTCATCTGTGTTCATATAAAAAAAAAAAACACGCACATATGTATACACATATACAGTAATACACATAAGGAAGTGCCAGATCTGCTGCTTCTGCTGTGTTCATTAGTGTGTTCAGTCAGGCATGCGACTACAGGAATTATAGGATGGTTATAGCTTTTTAAACCATCCTATTATACAACTTTAACAAACTGACAGTTGTGGTAATTTACAACAGTTTATTTAAAACCGGTTATTTACAAAAGCTCGTTATAGAGGGTGTTGGGCCCACACACTGATCCTTAGTCACATGGCCATGACCTGAATTTTTTTTGCGCTGTTGTTTACATTGTCATTTAAATGCGACTGCCATGAGTCTCAAGTTTGAAACGTATACGGCCTCGAAGGGACCCGCATGCGCAGAAGAAAACGTCAGGCGCAGCGCACTGTATTTGCGGAAATAGAAATGGATGCGGCTCATGATAGCGTGTGTTGCGATCTCTAAGTTAATGTGCAATCGAGGCATAAGTAACGAAGTGATAATTAGAAGAATATTAAGAAGGAGGAGAGCACAAATTTTGATTATGGCCTTTTGTGGACCAGTGGCTGCTACCTCTGTACAGAGGAATGTGTGGGTGCGGAGTCGGAGCCAGGACTGGTGGAATTCTTATGTGAGGGGCTTACTCTCAAACATGTTCTGATAGCACCCTTCAAGGTTTGCTTGAATAGACTTTTCAATTCCACTGACCAACTACATCACCGTTACCTGTCATTGTGATTTTAATCTTCCCGCCTCCTCCAGTGCAGAATTGTGAAAAAAATGCGAAAAAAAACAAAAACAAACAAATGTTCGAGGGTATTTACAGTGAAGAAAATGCGCAAAACTTCTTTTCCTACAGGATATAACAATCAAACCTTGATGTACAGTATTATCACCAGAATTATTTCTACTGGCCTTTTTTTGTACTTTTTTTTTTTTTTTAGAAGGTTAAACATTTAATATCAAGTAAATATTTACACACGTATGATTTGGATAGATAATTTCATTACTCAAGCTTCCCATGTAAAACTAATCCCATCTGTATAAAGTATTAAAGCGCACAGCAAAGCATTCTTGAGGCACAATTTAGGGATGTGTGCTTTCATTCCAGAGGGACCAAATGGCCATAAAAGTATGTGACTATTTGTATTCCCTTTGTAAATCAAAATGTGGTGCAAAACTGTTGCAGGAATAAACCAGACGTGCCCTTGTGCGGGTCCAGCTATTCTTTAAGGTCCGTCAGCACTGTGCCTATGGAGAAAAAGCAACACGAAAGAAACCAGTGGTCTGTGTGTCCATGCATGCAGGCTTTTCTCCAACCTGAGCCTCAATTCTCCAAAGTTCTTCACAACTTTTGACATAGCGTGTGCGTGAGATTCAGTCTCAATTTGCAATTCCAGTCTATAATTGTAAACACAGTGACAGCTGGACGACTGCATGCTGTATCCCGGCACGTAAATGGTCTGGAGATGACTTGGCTCGTCCAGTCTCTCACTCGCTGTCTGTCTCTTGTGTGTAACGAGCTCCCGCCATCAGCGCTGCTCAGTGCTGACTTGTGGTGAGTCGAAATAGTGTGTTTACCTCCCTGCTCCGTGGTCTGCTTATTAGTGCGACACTGCCACACCATCTGTTTACACACTCGCCCCCTCTCACACTCTACCACTCATCATGACCCAGTCTATCACAGTGAGTCAGGCGAAACAGCCCTCAGCTCACACTGGCTGTTTATAACTCGAACAGAGCAAGTGAAATTGAGTGAATTCAAGCTTTTGACACAGGGAAAAAAATACTGTAGGCAATCATCATCTGGTCTTTACTATGTTTTGTAAGGAAAAAAAAAACATTGAAATGTGTATGAACACTAACTCGGCTTTACTTTGTCTCCCTTAATATTAACCGAGCCAAAAGGTTTGTGTTATGATTTCTATGCGTTCTATGTAAGATTTCCATGCTAACTGTTCCTGTCCCCTGCCTGGTCATGCTCGCCGAATAACTTGCATTGAAAGCGCAAACCTAATAATTCCAATTAAACTTACTGTAACATGCATCAACATTCTGAAATGGAACTGTCTGGGGAAAAGTGTTGCAAAATTTCACCACCCTGAGGTAACAGAAAAGCAGACAATAACAACCAACACAGGTGTTTAATTAAACACACTGAACACAACTCTCTTGAAGATCATAACATGATCCTAATCTAAGTGTTCTTAGTTTGCATGGGCTTAAAACAGACCCAACAGTCAGACAACACTGCGCTGTTTTAGCCGAGATGCCTGGCAAGGTTAAAATACTTTTAGCGTAAGACACGTCTAAGAAAGAGTTGATTAGATAGGATCGTTAGGAGAACAAAAAAGGGGACATTTGTGCAGCAAACACAGCAGAGCAACCAGGCAGCATGGACATCCTGAGCTCCATCTAGAGCCTGAACGGCTGTCTAATCAGTCCATACTTATCTGATTGAGCTCGTGGAAAAGAGCTGCATTGATCTGGCAGTCTCTTAAGCACCGACGTTGCCGCTCCCGCTCCCGCGCTGATATAAATGATTTACCTCTCTGATAGTTTCCAGACCCGCAGAGAGAACTCGGATTCTGACTCGCCGCCAAAAAGCTTTAGCTTCACAGCTTTCTGGCACAAATTTCACCTCAGAAATGTCACCTTAATCCTTCACAAGGTGACATATTACCAGATAAAGACCCCTCCTGTGATTTACACGTTTAACCATCCAGTTTTTCAGCAGAGGTCCGCGCTCATACTGCGCGCCCGCTGAATGAATTAAATGCTGCATTTGAGACTAATGTTTACGACGGTAAACAAACAGCATGCATCCTAGACGTTAGAAGCAACACAAGAACACTGAGTGATGACACAGAAAATGTTAACGTTAAAATCAGAAAGTGTGTAAAACAACTTCTCAGGTCACTAGTTGTCCTTCAGATCCAACTTCAAGATACAGTGATATACACTCGCATCCTTTTGAAAAGCTTAAAACAAATTTAGATATTGTGGACAATTTGAAAATTATATCTGTAATAATCCAGATTGGGGATACCTAGCATTACTTTGAACCAAATGTCTCATAACTATTTATATATATTTACTTTTTATTCTTATAGTCTTATAGTTAAATTTAATTTAATATTCTTCACATCTAAGAGTGTTATAATGAAGCAGAGTTACTGTTACAAGTTGATTATTTTCATTTTATTTCTCTTATACCACAAATGCCACACAATCAGCATTCCCAAATTTCCTGTAGTGTGTAAGTGACTGTGTGTGTAATGGACTAGCACCCTGTCCTGGTACAGTATGTACACTACCTAGTGCCCCAAGTGCCCTAGGCACCTCTCGTCACCTTGTACAGGATAAGCCGTATAGTGAATGAGTGAGTGATTGAGAGTGATGTCGTGGGAAATGTGAGAGACAAATTAGTTCTGGGTATCATTTGCATTATTGGAGCTATAACAGCTACTCCTTCACTGATGTCTTGAAGTGAATAAGCCAAAGAAAAAACGATTGTTTATGTATTTATGGACACATTTTCACCACCGTATAACACTGACACAGGCGTACAAAAAAGAAAAAGGTTTGTTGCGGTTTCGCTGACCAGGCATGGCCTACGACCATAAAAAAGTCATGTTCTTCCCCCATGTCTCATCCATAATTTGCAGACAGAGACACTTTGTTAGATGCGTCTCTTACGTAAAGCTCTATAAACACTGGTTCTCATTGTTTTCATTATCATTAATGGACCCGAGAGTGGAGAGCGGACCGACGGCTCCACATTCTCCTGCCCTCATGAGGTGAGAGAGTGAGTGGAGTGCTGAGAGGCGTGCGTGTTCGTCTGTATGACAGGAGGAGACGTGTGAGTAATCGCACTAGCGATGTGTTCTAGCGGTCTGTTACAGTACAGACACTCCAGATGGCCCGTGATGTGATGTGATGTGATGTGATGCACGACAATCACTGTGTGTGTAGAGTACGTACCTTGGCCCCATGTTTCTGCAGCACCTCCAGGATGTCATTGTGAGCTCTCTCAGCTGCCACGTGCAGAGGAGTCATAAAGCTGTACATTAAGAAAGGCAGGAAAGAGTGATATTAAAATGTATGCAAACCCAACGTTCACAATTAACAACATTCACATTGCTCAAGATTTCCTTAACGACAATAAGTCCCCCATGGAACGTGCACAATTTGTCGTTACATCATATGTTTAGTGTATGAGGACAGATTTTCTTTCTACGATATGAAGGACAAATGTGGTCCTTTACACCATAGACTTTCCTGAACACCTCCCTTCTGCAGGATCATGGTCATGTAAAACGAAAGGGTTGACCTAACAAGACTGCCATGTGGACTTTTAAGCAAAAGTGACCAGAGTGACTCAGACAAAGCTGTTAAGTGTGGGTACCGTCAGATTAATGCATGATACAGGCTATACCAGTGGCTTGCTCTCCGAAACAATATGAGCAGGAAACCTTAATAGGAACCAGAATAAAAAAGGAAACCATTTTTTTCTGTCCACTAAGTTTAATAAGTGAGCAGAAATGACGATCTGCCTAAGCAAATCGTTAATAAGACTTCTGGGAAGAGCACCAGTCTTAAAGATTACTGCAGCCGTAATACTATACCAAACACATGTGAAGAACAGCTGTATGCTCTGGCCAATGATGTCTTATCCAACCAATCACTTTGTTGGACTTTGTCAAGGTCATCATTAGGATTCTGACTACAACTTTAGAGATTATATATGGAAATTGCAAAAATACTTAAACTGAAATACATCTAAAAGAAAGATTTTTTTGTTATGGTTTGTTTTATGGTGAAAAATCGAGTCCATAACATTAAACGCCTCACTGAACTCACTCTTTGTTCTTCTCGTTGACGTTGGCGCCTTTCCGCAGCAGCAGCTCGGTGACCTGCTTCCTCTTGTGGTGGGGCGAGGCAACAGCACAGTGCTGCCACAACAAAACACCATTAAATTAAAACGCAAACCACATCATGTCAAGCACCTGGGCAAACATAGGTAACACATATCTGTTAAAGTCTGTATTTGAAGCAAGCTCTGGTTTAACTATACGCGTGTGTGTGTGTGTGGGTTAGTACGGAGAACTCACCAGTGCAGTCTCGTGGGTCTGCGGGTGTTTGAAGTTGATGATCTCCAGAGCAAGCGTCTTCTTTACTTTGGCCATGTCAGCTTCCCGTGCCGCCTGGAGCAGAGAGTGACCCTTAAACTCGTCTGATGACGAGCAGAACAAAACAGAAAATGGTTGTGAGTGAGGAGATGAGATCTGCGAGGATAATAGCATACTCTGAATCCAGTCAGAGCTTTTGTCTGTGAGATTCTTGCTGTTCAGACAAAATGGTGATGAGCTCTAAGAGTTTTTTTTTCTTTTCTCCTTGCTTCATTTGTCAGAAAGACTACATTGTGGTATAGTTTATTCAAAAGCAGAAAGTATAGTGTGAGAAGCTGACCTAAGGAATTCATAAGAAATTCATCAGCGAGATAAATAACCTGACTCGCAGCAGAGTAGAGACCTCATCCAAAAATGAATTGAATAAATCCAAAGCGTGCTTATTTATGTTGGCTTGGTTTTGGAGATTTAATAACTGCTATATTTCAGGATAAAGTCTACAGTGGCCCATGTGTTAATCCCGATTCGTCTCAAGAACAAACCAAAATCAAACAGAAATTGAAAAGTGTCATTTGCTTGTTCTGAGGGGAAAAAAAGATAATAAGCAGAAGAAGCAGAAGAAGAAGAGTAATGTGCTCACAGGTGAGTCTCTCTTTGAGCTCGGGTGTAGGTGCCATGTCCACCGCGCTCTTGCCGTGACAGTTGACCAGCGTAGGATCGGCACCGTGACTCAGCAGGAGAGAGCAGACTTCTACGCGGTTCTTGGACGCTGCCTCATGCAGGGGGGTGAACTGCCACAGGTCCATGGCATTCACACACGCTCCATGCTGAAGACATACAAATACTTTTGGTCAAATGTGTTTGAATTTCCAACAGAAAGTAAAGTAACATCAGGACTGAAGCAAAAAATATAATAAAAGAATAGAAACAACTTCAGTAACACTAATGAGACAAATACTAAACTACACCGCATCCAAAGCAACAGAGGGCACTAAAGTTGTTTCAGACACTGTGTTAACATGGGAAGTAAAAATGCCTTCTTATTGTGAGCTGTACAACAATGTGACGCAGACTTCAACCTCAAAGCAGATGGAATTTATGTGGCTGTGTCTCACACCAACCTTCTTTGGTGTAGAGAATTACTTTGTGTTTTATTTGCTTTGCTTTGATCAAACTCAAAGGCCTGTGTGTCCTATTGTGTTTTACACCCCATCTCTAATTAATCCAGGATCAGCACCCAGCCAAAATCAGCAGAAAACCCTGGATCGGTTATCAGAGGAAAGAAACAAACACTAAGCCTGATCCAAACCTGCAAAAATGTTATTAAAAATTTGATTAAAAATTGAGCCTGAAAATTGACAGAATTGCTTGTAGCACTAAGTACTGTAAAGTTACATAAAGCTGGTCATGTAGTGAATTAAACTTTAAATTTAAAACTAGGATTGGGCCATATAACAGAAACCCACATGGTTCTTCATAACATTTGTATGATAACTGCTGTAGTATAAGAGAAAAAAACAAACACTTGAGGTTGTTGATTTAAAAGAATCACATCTTTGAAGAGGAAACTGTACCCAGACCCGACGCCTGTGTGCTAGCATTACCTGCGAATGGAGTGTGTGGTCAACTCGCTGCCACTCTTCATGCAGCTCCAATGGTTCATAAGCCCTTAATTATGCTTGTCGTAGGCGCTGCCTACTGTTACACCCAAGCGGGAATGATTGGGACACACTCACAATCTGACATAAAAGTGGGCAGGTGACAAATGTCTTCCTTGAAATGTATTTTTTTATTATACGCGGCACGGTGGTGTAGTGGTTAGCACTGTCGCCTTGCACCTCCAGGGTCTAGGTTCGATTCCCGGCCAGGCTCGATTCCTGAGCCTGTCCTCTCCGTGCTTGGCGGGTTTCCTCCGGGTACTCGGTTTCCTTCCACCGGAATCCAAAGACATGTAGATTAGGTGTAACAGGGGACTTTTATATCAAAATAAGAGTGTGTCACACTGAATGTAACATTAGGTAGCGTATACGACAGGCAGAATTAAGGACTGATGAAACACTGGAGCAGCGTTTTGACCGCACACTCCATTCGCAGGTGATGGTAGCACGCAGGTGTCAGGATCTGCATGAGGGTGAAGCCGCAGGTAAACCTCTAGTGTTAAATGAACTTCTCCTTACAGTAAACTAGTGGCGACACCATATGGCCTTCGAGATCAGTAAAGGAATTACAAATATTCACATTCCTACAAAGGTCTGTGTCATTATGGGCCCCTGAATGCAAGTTTTCTCTGTTGTTGCTACGGGTCTACTGAATGCTACAAGCTTCCTCTTTGACTTTCAGAATTTAGGATGACGGCTCCAGCATAGTAAGTAAGGATGGCACTAATTAAATAAATTAAACAGCCAATCAAATTTTGGAGCGCACTTGGGTGGTGTACTTTTTTTTTTTTTTTACTTGATCGGTGCAACATTAAAGCTTCACCAGGAACGTAGAGTTTATTTAGCGTCACAGCAGAGTCAATGCAATGTTAATTAACTTGAAGTATTTTTCTAGTTAGTTAGTTGTGTTTAACAGAGACTTTGCTTTAATCTTCCCAATGTAAAATAAAAGTCAGATTAAAACATAATTTTGTGTAAAATATCCCCAAAATATTTTGAGTAATATATTTTATATTACATATAGTACATACTATCCCACATTATTAACGAAAATATTTTCTCCTCTAATTAAGGATGCCACACATGCCTTGCAGATGAAAAAACTTCAGAGAATCAACAGAGAGTGTTTGTTAAAGTACAGTAGAGAAAACTCCTGACCAATGAAAAAAACAATTTATTACATCTGAAATGTAGCATAAGATGAACTAGGCCTGAAAATGTATGGCTTAGAAAAATATGAAACACATCAACATGCAAAGGGACTAACACTATCTAAATGCAAAAAGACACACACGCCCTGACAAACACTGCTCCAGCATCTGCAGTGACAAATGACCTTAAAAAGACTACGGATGAGGGAAAGATGAGCTGTAAGTATCAGCCTCAAACAGCTCCGCTCTGATAACCCTGCTAACACGTGTTAACCACGAAGCCGCCGCTGATAACAGGATTTTTAATTGTCCTTTTGATCCCTTACATGGCATCTATTAATCGGCTCTGGAGTCAAGCAGCTGGAGCACACTCACTGTGGGCTTAAGGAGATATCAGGAGCTGCTGATACTCCTGGGGGAAAGCTGCTCATTGTGAGCCACCAGTTAAATCCTCTTAAACCACAGCACTATTGGATTCTTGCTTCTGATTGGTTAAAAAGCATTGATTAATTTTTTTTTTCGATAACAGCAGCACAGCTGCAATTAACCGGTTTATATGAATTTGCATGATCTTATATGTGACTGGAAAGAAAAGAAAGACAATTCTCCATAATTTGAGGTCTATACTGACAAAGTTACTGATTAAATTAAATAATGAGACATTTCTTTATTAATTTGATTGAAATCCACTACTGCCTTCACAATGGACTACTATTTCTCTTTTATTATAGTCAGGTAGGCATTGGCTTCTTGCCTCCCATGTAGAGGGACCTGGTTCGATTCACAGCTAATGCCCAAACCCGGTCACTGCATGTAGAGCACCTTTAGTGCCAATCCAGATATAATGGGAAGGTTGCATGGGAAGAGCATCTGGCATGAAACCTGTACCAGAGTATACGCAGATGAATGAATTGATATACTGTCAAAAAAACTGCCAATAAAAAAAAAAAACTGCCAATAATGCTGTCATTTTATGGGCCTGACTATGTATGTTCATACTGCTCCAAACATGCTTTGGGCCATCAAAGTTCCTGGGAGCAACAAACAGCGTTTCAGACAAGAAGTACGGCGACGAATCGCAGCGGCAGTGTACTGAGAAAACCTTCTACCTTGTTGGTATCCAAGCACTAGTAAAATGTTGGGATAAGTGCATTAGTGTAGCAGGGGATTATATACATAAATAAGAAGATATTTTATTCTTACACTTGTGTTATGTTTCTCTGCACAATCAAGGGTCCCAGTTTAATTTGAATAACCCTCGCATTTCAAACAGGACCTGAGGGATGTTAGTGTGTGATTCTTACCTTAAGCAGCAGCTCTGTGACTTCATAGTGGCCGTAGGAGCAGGCGTTGTGCAGAGGGACGAGGCCGCTGAGAAAACACAGAGATAAGAAACACGTTTCCACTTTATAACCCAGACATTAAAACAAGCAGACCCTTTATACCATGGACATGTGATCTGTCTGAAACTCTGGGTGCTCTCACTGACACATTTAAACATCATACCTTAATGCTAATGGCCTCTGCAGGAGTGCAGGACATCAGCCAGTTGTGATTCCCCCCCGTTTTTCTCCCTAATTTAGTCGTGTCCAATTCCTCCCCGTCACTAGGGGGCTCCCACATTATGGCTACTATTATCACTCAGTGCAAAGGGCCGAAGACCATCACGTGTTTCACAAACCACTTGACGCCAGCTGATCGCATCTTTTCGAACTGTTTGCTCATGCACCGTTGGGGGCGACGTAACACACATAGGAAATATGCAATTCTTTTTCATCAGGGTAAACGTGATATAATGTATAACAATCTAATG
>JAOVVB010000020.1:18330240-18342689 GCA_028570985.1 Heterobranchus longifilis | reverse complement strand
CTTGCTCACGCACCATTAGGGGCGGAGTAACACACTCGGAGGAAAGCGCTAGCCGATTTACTGGCTAACACACTACTCAACAAGCAGCTCATAAATAAAGCACTAAACATTTGGGAATGCCAGCAGCTCTTCCTTCACCCTTTTCCACTGCAGAAAAACAGGTGTTATACTACCAGTATTATCAACAGAATAGACATGTGGCCGGTAAAATAAGTGATATTTTTGCTTTTCCTTTTTTGCAAAATGGACCGACTGAGCTGATGAAAGAGGTCAAGTGAACAACTTATTTACGCTATTATTAGTAAATGATATACATTAGTAATAGATAAATAATATGAGGAAATTTTTTTTATAAAAATTATATGTGCACTCCGGTTATTAAAACTTTTGTTAACCGCAGCGTCTTATTTTCAAATAGACTTACCGTTTAAGCTAAATTGAGCTTTCCATTCAAAGCTACTATCTCCGCAGTCACTGCTGTGCAGCTGTGAATGTGTTGCATCGGTAAATTTGTAACTGTGGTGCGACCAAATATGGATGCCACGCTTGTGATTAGCGAGAAAGAAGAGCAGCTTGCAGTGATTCGTTATTATTTTTTTTTTTTTTGTGGTCTGAGGGTGTATCTGGTGTGGAAACAATGTTCGGATATCTCCTTACAAAAAGTGGAAGTTGAAAGTTTCTTAAAGAGAATCATTACTTGTGTCAAGACACAAATTCATCACTACGAGCCTGAGAGTAAACGGCGGAGTACAGAACGGAAACATCCTCCATCGCCGACAAAGAAAAAGTCAACCATCAGCTGGACAATCGATGCTTACACTTTTCAGGGATTCTCAAGGGCCAATAATATAGAAACATATTCAGGAAAAATGTCCAACAATCAACATTGAGATGCTTATTGAAGAGCTAAAGCCTAAACCTCATATTAAACACAGAGAACTGGCATGGGCCGTTGTGATCTTGCCCGACAATGAATGTCTGCACACTTCTGACCACACTGTCGAGACTCTGAAAAAAACTTCATTTATAAGTGTTATTAATATATTAACATATTATTAACTACAGTCAGAGTGCAGATCATTTTTTAATAACCCTCGTATTTTGGTAGGTATATTATTTTGTCATGTGACAATGTGAGTTATGTGAGGCTTGAAATGTAAAAAATAATACTCCATCATTGACAAACGTTTTCCAGTGTGGAAATCAGCCATAACATTAAAACTGCAATAACATTAGTCTGACTAATATTGTGTACAATCACTGTGTGCCACCAAAACAACTCTGATCCCTCAAGGCATGGACTCCATTAGACCTCTAAAGGTGTGCTTGGTATCTGACCCCAAGACATTACCAGGAGATCTTGTAACCTTTTAAGTTGTAATGTGTTGTAACCCCAACCCAGATTTGTTTTCTAGAACCCCTCGACTGACGCTTGATCAGATTGAGATCTTGGCCCTTCGGACACCAAGTCAACATTTTGAACACTTTGTCTTGTTCCTCAAACTATTCCTGAATGCGTTTTGCAGTGTGTCATGGTGCATTACAGTATCTTGCTGAAAGAGGACACCGTGATCAGGGAATACTGATTCCCTGCACAGATTATTTGACCTGTGACTGGAATCAACCGGTTATCAGCTTGATCCACCATGACCGGTGACCAGTCTCAGATATTTGATCCTTGTGCATTCTCCCAATCATCCAGAGATTGTATGTTCAAATCCTGGCTGGCATACTTGTACTCTCACGTAGATAGTACTTTCCACCTGCCCCATAACAGTGCCGGAACAGCATGTTGAAAAGATGAGTTTTGCTGGGATCACAAGCCTTGGAGAAAGAATGTGATAGCCTTTGCCTGGTTATATTTGTACAAAATTGCTTGGTCGAGTTACCTGAAGCACTATTTTATTCTGGGATTTTTTTTTGCACACTTTTAGAAAAAAAATTAAAAGTAATGTAAAGAAAAAGTAGAAAAGGGCAATTTTTACTACAAAAACAGAACTGAACTTTTTACTATATATTTAAAAACAGATCTCAGAGCTTATATGAGGTCACAAAACAAGGAACACTGTAAGGCTACGTTTATACTGTCAGTTAAATGTGACCCAATTCCGATTTTTTGCTCATATGCGACACATATCGGATATGTTCTATGTCCATGTAAACTGGAAAAAAACGCATGCATTCCGATATTTCGAGATCGGTTTCAGGCCTCCTTCATATGTGGAAATAAATCAGCTATAAATCAGATATGTGCTAATGTGATTGTCGTGTAAACAGACAGATCGGATTTCCTGAGGCATTATGTTCTGTACGTCATTAAAACTGCGACTTCTTCGTGGTTTAATGACGTAATCTTATTCTCCGGTGGAAGCGCATGTGGAATGATAACATCGCAGGTGACATGGATGAGGAATGTTCATCTTGGCTAGTGTGTAGCACAAGAACCTCCCTTTAAGTATGCGCGATGTTTCAGATGGTATGGCTTGGATCAGATATGGGTAAACACTTTGATCAGATATGGGTAAACACTTGGATCAGATATGGGTCATAGTTAAAAGAACGTGTAAACAGATGGTCAAAAAAATCTGATTTAGGCAACAAATCAGAATTGGGCATCGAGACCTGCAGTGTAAACGAGGCTAAATTTGCTTCTTTAAGACCTGTCCAATACAAAAAAGGAAAAAAGGACAAAAAGCAAAGAATTTACGTCCGGAAAACTTTTTACCAGAGCCAATTTGTGCAACAGTAGTTCTTCTTGATCAGACCCATGACCCAGTCACCGGTTGACTGGTTGTCCTTTCTTGGACCAATATTAGTAATTACTAACTATTACATATCACGAACACCCCACAAGACCTGCAGTTTTGGAGATGCTCTTATCCACTCATCAAGTCATCGCAATTTAGTCACTCGAATCATTACGCTTTGTCATTTTTCCTGCTTCAAGACATCAATTTCAAGAATTAACTGTTCAATTGCTGAATATAAACATATCCCTGTAGATAGTTTTAATGTTATGGCTGATGGATGCATAAATATTTACCTGTGAATAAATGCAAAAGAAATGGATATTTACAAATCTTTTATTCTGACAGCAGAGAAACTCTATTGCTGATCTGAATACAGTTACACAACAGTGATTACATTTTTGGCTTCTTTGCAGTGATTCACTTAGCAGCAAAACAATCCCCACAGCAGTCCTCTGATCCACCACAATACAATTTTCATCCTTTATCAAAGTGCAATTTCTGCTATCTCCAAAAGAAATTCCTCCCACGTCTTAGACTTGGCAAATAATATTTCTGCTGGTGGAAGAGAAGGCACCTTTGTCCTGCTCATATCTATAAAAGGCAGTCTCCACAGACCACTTGCACCCTTTATCGGCGCAGTGGGACCAGCAGTGATGTGATCGTAGCACTCGCACTTAGGGTTTGCTCGTCCCTTGGGTCCGTTTCAGACCGGTGTCAACGATCATGGCCGCTTTCTGTAACTACGTGCAATGAAGTGACAGTGAGCGCGAGAGAGACGGGAAGCGCTTTAGGTGCAGGCTTCAGTATCCACCTACGTTCGTGCGGGAGCATGCAAAGAGACAAAGGGAGCAAAAAGGGGTGGGAGTGTGGGGAGGGCTTATAAACACCAGATAAACGTATGGCACAAGATTTTTTTTTTTAATCTGCCCAAGGATGAAGAAATGTTTCATTTAAAACAGCATGTTCCCAATAACCACCAGAGCAATAGTTTAGGCAGACAGAACGACATGTCATGTGCATGGATACACACAAAGAGGCTCAGGGGAGGAACTCACTTGCACCTACACATCTGTGTGTGTGAGCTGAGGGCGAAGAAAAGAAAGGGAAGGAAGCAAAAAGGTCAA
The DNA here is from genome assembly GCA_028570985.1 of Heterobranchus longifilis. Classification (NCBI taxonomy): domain Eukaryota; kingdom Metazoa; phylum Chordata; class Actinopteri; order Siluriformes; family Clariidae; genus Heterobranchus; species Heterobranchus longifilis. The sequence continues at coordinate 18,338,815 of JAOVVB010000020.1, read as the reverse complement.
CCGTTCTCCGTAAACCTCTGCGATGTAATTGATGGGTTCTGCAGCGGGTGTGGTATGAGTGATCTGCCACTCTCCAGGCGCTCGGCACACGGCATCGAGATGACGCGCTCTACTGTGCTGTGTTAATGAAATACACTCCCAAATGATCCGTTATCTTTCAGGAGGATTCAGTCCAGATCTCATACACTGGAGGGGAGAGGGAGGACGTGTTTACAGATTTCCCGAAAGCATGACATTCCTGTGTCGCATTCCTGCGTTAGTCGTCTCAGATCGTGCCTGAACATCTCTCAGTTTGACTCTGAAGGGAAGCAGCGTGTAAGCACGGGGAGGTGGTGTGAGGGAAACCGGGGAATATTTCAAATCATTTACAGAACACAGATATTTACTGATCAGACGAGATGCTGCACGATAGCTTATTCATTAGCATGACTCTGTGCAAAGAGAGAACTGGATGTCAGGAGGATAGAAATAAAATAAGCAAGTAAAAAAGTAAGAAAAATACTGGGGGGAAAAAATGCAGATACAAAGAAAGACATGATGAAAAAAATAATGTCTGAAAAAGTCTGAAAAAAGCACAGTCATGCTCAGGGTGTGAAATTCACAGCAGCAATGAAGGCATTTACCTGCCGTGCCTGGACCAGTTTTTGCGATGCCCTATTCATTTCAGAAACCATGGAGGCAATAATTTGCTGTGCCCTTTTCTTATCGTACCTTGGTGCCCTCTTTTGCCACCCAGACTGTGATGAACCAGCATTACCCTTTTCAGCAATTTGAGCTACAGTAGTTCTTTTATTGGATTGGGATCCACAGGCCAGCCTTCGCTCCCCACACGCATCAGTGAGCCTTGGTCACGTATGCCCTGTTGCTGGTTCACCGGTTTTCTTTTCTTCAACCACTTTTGGTAGGTCCTGACCACTGCGGCGTGAGAACATCCCACAAGAAATGCAGTTTTGAAGTTGCTCTGATCCATAACTGCTGGGCCTAATTTGCATCAAGTGAGTCTTTGCTCTGTGCATGTGCATAGTTTGGATGAATTCTAGTGCTATGTACATGGCCATGAAATTTACATGATCCCGACTGGACTGTGAAATGAAAAGAAGTGTAAAGGCCAAAATTGTTATATCTTGCAGCTAAGTGCAGAAAGGTTTCTAGCTTTTTCAGCTGAGAAACACAGAAATAATCAGATATGAGAATATTTTAATATTTGATGCACCAAGTAAGCCTAAACACCTAATTCTAATAAGAATTAATTTTTTTGCCAAAACAAAATGCTTTATTGGATAAGATGTAGAAAAAGCTAATTTCCCACCCCCATTACAGGCCTATTTCTATTTTACTTCACAAAAAATAAAATACGTCCTTAATGAATATTCAGTCTCATTTCAGTCATTTAAAATCACTGTTTTTCATTGTATCTTTATGTATTGTCACACTGACTCCAAAATCAAATTAATTCTTCATTTACAGATTGTCCCCGACTTAAAAACAAGTTCCGTTCGTGAGCATGGTCGTAAGTCTGATTTTTTCTTAAGTCCGACTTAGTGAGCCTTATACGCCTTTGACATGAATATACAATGTAAACCATACTAATCCACTTAACTAAATCTCTGTTCCCTTTCCCAAAAACTGTAAGGAAATAAGGAAATGAATCATGTGAAATGTAAGTGTTGTCTCTCACAAGGGGAATCCCGGACGCCATTTTGTCTCAGAGCTGTTTTCCACTGTTTTGGACTGTAAACTCTGTTTTAAATTAGGATTATTTACTATCAGGACAGCTTTACAAAACATTTTCTATCATTGCGCTCCCGGACTGATTAATTGAAACTGGTAAGGCCAATTCATTTCATCCCCACCCCCACACGCACATACATACAATATACCGGGCTTAAGGTCAGTTCGTATCTGCGGAAATTCGTAACTCGAATGTTTGCAAGTCTGGGACTACCTGCTTATAGTGTTGCATTTGAAGTAGTAAAATGTTGCCATTCCTCTATAATCCTACAATCTTAACAAAATCTAAATAAAATATTAATACCTAAACTAAAAAAAATTATGAATTGATAATATCGTATCAAGTGATCCCTGGTGGTTCCCATCCCTACTTTAATGTTAATTGATTGTTATTTTCCATAATCTACATGACGACAAGCGAGGTCATAGAATAACTCCCGTTGTTCTTAACTTTTACATTTACTAACTAATTTAAAATTCTAAGTAACTAAACTAAATTTATAAATCACATTCTCTTGATGATGATCTGCTGTGTATTATAATAATGCAATAAAAATGTAATGTAATAAAAATGCATTCCTGATCTTAGGTGCGATGGCGAAGTTGCCTCAGTGCCCCTTGTAGAACTTTAATGCCTAAGTGCTCCTGCTATTTGTAGGACATTTAAGGCAATTACCTTAGTGCGCCTCAGGACATGAAATTCATACGCTGCATGCAGACAGAATGACAGAAAAGCATTCGATGAACGGAAGAAAAAAAGATACGAACAAGATAGACGGAGGCAAGACACAGGAAAAGCAAAAAGCAAATAAAAGAGATGCAGAAAGAAAAAACAGTGAGAAAAAAGAAAGACCTTATTAAAAAAAAGAAAGAGACATACTGACACAAGGACAGAAAAAGACAAGGATATGAACAAGACAAAGAAGAAAGTGAAAGACAGATAAACTCTAAAAAGAGACAGACAGTCAGAAATGGAAGCCTTTATTATCATTACATTACCCAGAAGTCTTCTTTAATTAACTCTGGAGTATAAAAGGCATGTAGAGTAATTAACAGCAATAACACGCAGGGTTCCTCTGGGGTTCTTTGGGTAGTTAAAGGTTCTTTGCTTGCTAAGGGTTTTTTCCCCTCCATATCTGAAAGTGAACGCCTGCAACTTTTGAAAATGATCCTTGATTCAACCGTTTATTTTCAGAGTGTTCTTTAATCGACTCATTTTATTATTAGGATCTGGAACCTACAAATGTCAGCTTGTTGGACAGAAACTGTAAAACACCTGTTCTTGCACGCATGTGGAAAAAGCTGCTCTTCCAAAATATGCAGCAAAATTCGTTAAAAGCTTGATCAACCAATCAATCTCCACTTCCTGTAACAGCTTCCTCTATTTGGTTCATCATCATCTTCATCATCTGTAATTAATTTGCTATTAACTTCACCTGACCACCTTCATTCTTTTTATTTTACAGTATGCTTTTAATTTCATGGAAAGTGCCGCAGCTATGAGTGTTGGTTTTTTGGGGGATTTTCCCCCGATTTTCTCCCTAATTTAATCGTGTCCAATTCCTCCCCATCACTAGGGGGCTCCCACATTAAGGGCTCCCACATTACTACTACCACTCAGTCGGGAGGGCCGAAGACTGGCTCGGAGGAAACACGTGACGCCAGCCGATCGCATCTTTTCGAACTGCTCGCTGAACGTAACACACTCGGAGGACAGCGTTATCCACTCCTTCCAGTTGCGTGAGCTCTCAGACGCCCCTGACTGGCGAGCACTTTACCACTGCGCCACTCGGAGGCCCAAAAGAGTGTTGTTTTTTTTTTGATTAAGTGATCACCCTTGGGCATCCCCGCACTGGGACTGAGCATGTCCTGTAGCTACACCTCCAGCCAGAGTGCGGACACATGGCCCTTCTTTATTCTATTAGATATGCTACATTTCTTGTTTTAAAAAGTCTACCCATGCCTGCATAATTTCTTTAAAACTCAAACTGACTCTAAATGTCTAGTTTAGCAAACTCATTCATCACCTTTTGCATTTTAAAACGTGTAGATAAGAGCTTTGCGCCCTTTGATAGGAATCCATTCTCCCTTTCTCGTGCTAATGATGTCGATATTTAAGGGCGGCCGTAATCAACGAGATAGAAGTCCCGCTCTGGCGTTTCTCACAGGTTTGTATACGAGTGATCAGCGAGGGTAAATGAAGGTCTGTACTGTCAGTCGGGGGAATGGCAGAGCGTAACGCATGTCTTTAGAGACAAAATGAGGAAATTATACAGTGGAGGAGTGCGGAGCTGCTTGCAGGTCTAAGCCTACAATCTTCTCCTGGGCTACTACACATACAGAGCAGCGATGTACCTTCTAATAAGCTCAAGCGGCTGCATTGCGAAGCTGAGATGCCTCCTCATCATAATGTATTGAGGTGATTTCGTGAGAAGGAGGTACTCAGCTGATGAGTCTAAATGAACAGGTTGATATCGGGATAGAATACGTGTTCACAAACAAACAGTAATGAAGAGCCCTATTCTTCTTCTTTAGCAACTCTGTGTCTTTTTGAAAGTCTTGTTTAGCTGATAAGCTTGAGAGTTGAGTCCTAAAAAATTAACCTTGTCTGTGGGTCCCACTTTAGATAAAGCAGGGAAACCAGATAAGCGATGAGAAGAAGCTTCAGTTGTACCGGGTAACAGCCATCGCAGAGTAATTAGTGCTCCATCAGACACACCAGTTCTACTCCACACAAAAGAGACTCCCCACCCAAACTGGACGACTAACAGTTTTCCAACAATGGCTAGGAGCTCGGCATGGCACAGACCAGCTCTACAATCAGGTCTAGCATTCTCCCCAGCTTTGTGCTTTCCTCATGCTGTGATTCCAAGTACATCCTTTTATCACCCTTCACAATATCGTGATTTCCATAGGGCAATGGGATCCTTATGCTTTACCAAACTGCAACAAACCACGTGCCACTTCATGTGCACAGGGCAGAAAAAGGGAAAAAAAGATAGCAAACCAGGGTGTGAATTCAGAGCAGTTGTAGGTGTTACACATGGCATGTGAACGCTTCGGAGAACAAGAGTTCCTCCATGGTTCTGAGGCTTTCCAAAAGATAAAGGGGAAAAAAAACAGCAGCAGCACTGATGGTTCTGTAATTGCATGCTGGCAAAACGAGTCTGCTTTAAAAACGTAGCATGCCGATGATTATCAAAATGTACTGGTTGCACTGTTAATGTAACGCAAAAAAAAAAGATCTATCCCTGTGGTGCCTAAACCAGAAACCCTTGAAATTACATTGCTCAGAGTGAGACAGTGCCTGAAGAAAGCAAGTTTCAATTCCGAGGATAGAAAGCGAGTTTCAATTTGGAGCAAGGAAAATAAGTTTCAAGACCTTTGGCTTTCATGGACCAAAGAAAAAAAAAAAAAAAAAAAGACAGAAACTCAGCAGAAAAGTTGTTGCAAATTAAAAGAAAACCAAATCGTGCTTAGCTCAGGGCCTGGATACAGATTTGTATTTTGAAGGGAAAAAAAAAAACAAAAAAATTGCAACATTATCTGAGACAAACACAACAGAGGAACCCATCTGTAATTCCATGACAAAACAGAAAACCAAATTATACCATCCAAGGGCAAAGTTCTCTTAAACGACTTCCCCTGCGAGCTCGCATTAGCTCTGATGATTTATGCAGCTATCTGTAAGGCATCGCTGGTGATAAATGGCTCTGTGAGAACAGAAATTAGATAACGTCCCCCGATGTAGGCGGGAGCGACATGATATGTTGATTGTATCGTCAGGATCACTGACTGCATGTTGGAACAGATTTACAAAACACCACGCAGACGTCGAATTTAAACTGCGCATCATGGAGCTCATAACACTGCATCGTTACTCTGCTCAATTCTTGATTCTGATTGGACAGAACGTCGCTTACTTCGGCTCTGGCGACATTAGCTCTGGATGTAACGCTCGCTTGTTCTATTGCATTATTCTTCAGCAGCTCGTTCATAAGCATTTGCATGACAGAGGCTCTTTATAATCCAAGTCTAATAATAAACAAAACTAAATACATGCCAAAAAGAAAAGTTTTTGGCAAGGAGACATTTATTTAACATTAATAGAACGCGTCTCTAGGGGAAGGAGTCTCCAGTTACAACACTGGAAAGTCTTTTGAAAATGACGCTTTGTGGTTTCACAGTAACACATTTTGTGTTATTAATTTAAAAGGAAAAAAAGGAAGAGAAAAAAAGGATCTGAAACATTTCCATTGAATGTTCCACAACAAAATTAAACCTAACAATCAAAAGAAAAGAGCTCGTTCTGCTGTCCCGTGACCACAAATTTGAAGACTATGCATCAGTCAATAGAAGTACACGATAGCAAAACTGCCAGTGCTCTTTGAGTAGAAGTGGTGTCGGACTGACTCTGCCTGTTGAATCAAAAAGCAAAACTGACCCATCACCTCTATGAGTCTGTGAGCTAAGGCATGCATAATGGGGTGAACAGCTTTCCTCTAAATGTTACCGCAGCTCAAGGTGTGGTCAGCTGATCCTCAGATGAAGCGCATGATAACTTTTGCATTTACAGAGCTTTTAAAATCACGGAGCAACATTATGTTTGGTGTAAAATGTAATGTTTTTCTTATCACTTAGGAATTGCAATACTTTTAGTGTAATATAAGAGGAATACAACACTTGAGGACATGCTGTTATTGTAAAATAGTCAGCTCTGGGGCTGCATTAGTAAAGCCTGATTTATGCGTCTGATTCACGTCTACATCAAGGGTCTCGCACGCATAAGTACTACACTACCGTAAACCCCATATACCCCTTAGCCTAAGGTGTACCTGACGTGCACTTCGCCAAAAATGTAACCAGATGTTGTGGTGATGCAGAGCGCAACAACTGTGACTGGTCCACCTGGCAGCAGTGCATTTCCGGCTTCGTTATCTATGCTTCCATTTTCTAACTGAAAGTCGTACTGACCATCTCCTCACCTTCTCTCATCACTGCATCACAATTTCAGCAACTGTTTCAGTAAAATTACCAAGCAAGTGGAAGACGCAGCGTCAAACTTGTCAGTGAAACTGTCACGCCCTGTATCATTAATGTCAAATGTTTTCCGGTGCATGACCCTATAATGTGAGTCCAAACATTTATTCAGCCTCATGGATAATCATATTTAGCCATACCAAAAAAGAGCACAAAAACAAGGCCTTTTTCAACTTTTTTCTTTTTCTTTTTTTTTAACTATGGAATGCTCAGTTCCACCCAAATGAAAAAACATCACAAAAGAAGCCGCAATATAAATTCATTTAAACCTTCATCTGAGCCAGACGGTGTGTTTGGGGCTCAGATGAACACTGTGCTCTTGCCTTATCACCTCTCATTAGAGAAGCGACTGAAAGCAGTACAGGCTGGTGGCTACACGGCGTGCAAACTAATGAGCACACTCAAGAGTGGCCAAACACAGCAGAAGCTTGCCATATAATGGGCTATACTAGTACAAAGAGCATGTACCCAAGCCCTAGCCCTGTTTATTGACCAATACATAGATACTGTTCCTGGTGCTATCACTTTTAGCCACGTAATGATGTCATAAATGTTTCTGATTGGTCCGGAAGGTGTCCATTAATTATCTAACAGGCACCCTGGCGGTAGTACAGATTTATATTAATGCACTCGATCTACAACACTACTGTTTCTATAGTAACAGCTACAGTAATCAGCAAAGACTCGTACAGTAAGGGCTTTGTGTAAACAGACCTGAAACACACTTCTTTGGTACTATTTGTTCACAGTAATCGGTACATTACAGTTTGGCCTAATTTCTACAGATTTTATTTTTTTTTTTCAGGCCACAAACAAAATGCAGAAACAAATATGAGTAAAGAGTCCTCAAAAATAAATAAAGAAATGAATGTTTGTGTGGACTTTGAGGACTCTTTCTGTATCTTACTGTAATCAGTGCAGTTTTATAAGGAAATCAGCCGCTAAATCCTGAAGAACCATTCGCAGTTCTCCTGAGGAGTTTGACGGTTGCACTCGCCTCTTTCACTTTGTTTTTTATCTAAGAAGTGTTTGCTTATATAATATGCTGATTATTTTTCTAGCATGCTGATGTTTTTAAAATCAGAAATGTTTTTGTACTGACCCAACAATAAAGTCATGAAGTTTAAAAAAAAAAATCTATGACAAAGTTTGTACCAAAAAAAACAAACAGGGTGCCTAAGGTTTAGTACTGTACTGTATATATATTATTATTACTATTATTATTATTAAAATAACAGGTACGAAAAACAACTCGCAATAAAAGATTTTTTTATTTGCTGGCTAGAATTGTTAATTTTATTTAAGAATATAACTTAAAAGGGATCAGAAGGTGGTGATGAATGTTAAACATGAGCCATGTGGATGAAATCTGCAGTACTGCAAATATATTTCAGCTTCAGAGATATTGCTTTTCCACCCTCACTTGCATTAAAAAGAAAAAAAATAAATCAACTTTGTTTTAAACTCATTCCAAATCAACTATTTTTTTATTTTTTAAAACACCCTCATCCTTGGGAAGGCTTGAGAAGCACTGGATACCCATGGTTTCTAATAAAAGCTAGAATATAGAACGGTGACCTCATAAAAGTAAGAAACAAATAAATAACGAAATCAATATCTGCTTCTAAGCACACTGGCTCAATCACTAATCCACATAAAAGTGGCATGGACAGCAAATAGCAGGCAATAAATTGTAGCCCCATGGATGTCAATTCTGTCTCACGCACATATGAACACACACACACACACACACACACACACACACACACACACACACACACACACACACACACACACACACACA
>JAOVVB010000020.1:18312125-18330233 GCA_028570985.1 Heterobranchus longifilis | reverse complement strand
CACACACACACACACACACACACACACACACACACACACACACACACACACACACACACACACACACACACCACTAAGGCAAAAAAAAACGAAGAGGTAACAAAGCAGGAAAGAAATGCAAGACTGATTATGTGATGAAGGTGTTCGCTAAGTAAAGATGGCGTTTTTGAATAATTAAGAGACAGCAGGAGCGGACTCCTGAAGCGTTTCTCCTCTCCACCCAGAACAACGAAGCTGTGTGGGGGACAAAGGCATGCCCCAGTGGAGCACTCTGTAGCATGCTGCTGAATAACAGTGAGCATCATAACCTGCTGGGGCTTCCACTGCCTCCATATGCCGCTCCCGCATTCAGAAAAGGCAGCGGCGGCGTTTCCTATTCCTGTTCAGAAAGAATCTGGCAGCCCGGATCACCCGCTGAGTTATGGGCCACAAGAAGAGTTTCTCATTAACGGGGGGAGGAAAAAAAAGAAAGAAAAAAAAGAAGCCACACGAGCGGGACGGGAGCGCTGCCAAATGCATCCGTCTAGTGGTGCGAGGACAGGGGAGAGAGTGGACCCGAGGATTTATTGCCTCTAAAAACGTAGCAAACATTTGGAGACTACAGAAAAAAAAGGTGGTGATGAATACTGCGGCAAAGCGAGCGAGAAACTGTTATCCCAGTGAACAGACACTATCGTTGATGCTAACTTGACCTCAGATGACTGGAGAAAGTCTTTGCAGATCAAAAAACAGTCTTGCTGGTGTTCATAATAAAATATGATCCAATTAAGTCAATTTTACAATTTAAATAGATTTAATCACCTGCTGGGAAATCACTTGCGTATAAATTACATCACCGTCTGCAACTGTCAGAAGTGTTACCACAAGACAAAACTTTCTTACTGTACAATTAAATCTAAGCATTAGAAGCTAAGTACCATGCATTAACCAGTCAGTCATCGCCGTTTGTTCTGGACCGTTTCCACTAAACATTCACTCACTCTTATCCTGGACAGGATGGCGGGAGGCCTGAAGCCCATCCCAGGAGACTCGGGCACTAGGCAGGGTAGACCCTGGGTGGAGTGCCAGTCCATTGCAGGGCACGAATCCCTACACTCATTCACACGCAGTTTGAAAACGCCTATCGTTGGAACAGCCTACCGTGCAGCTCTTTGGACTATGGGAGGAAACCCAACACGCACACAGACCCGAGGCGGGAATCGAACCCTCAACCCTGGAGTGCTACAGTGCTTTCCACTGCATGCCAGGCTGCTGAATTTTAATAAACATTCAGATGAAAATTTTATAAATAAATACATCTGGTCTAAAGTGCTATAAATAAAATGTAAAGAAATAGTTTTTTTTACAGTTAATGATGTTCATGATGAAAAAAATATCCTTGTTGTATTTTGCTTTAAAAAAAATTCATGAGCCTTTAAGCACTGCACTGAGCTGTGAAACAGCATTTGCAAGAATTCAATAACCAACTAATGATGTAAAAAAAAAAAAGATAAATAAATAAATAGAGAGAGAGAGAGAGAGAGAGAGAGAGAGAGATCAATATGTCTCAGTGCAGAGCGGGCATCACTCTGCTACTTTACCTTGAAGAGCTTTATTCATGATGAGTCTCAGTAACAGTTGGAGTGGAATAAAGCTGGCAGCTAGCAGGAGACGAGTGACTGATAGATACTGCCCTCTCTCCCTCTTCCCACTCTCTCCCTCTCTTTCGAAATTCTCTCTCTCTTTCGGTGGAAGCAGGCACGTCCCCCACCTCAATAATGCTAATCTGCAGCTCCAGTGCGCTGCATGGTGACAGACCAGGCTCGGTTAAAAAGCCAGCTAACAAAGTGAAGGACATGAACCTGCTCTGGTTTATACTCCAGAACTGCTGAGGGCCATAGAGGAGGAGAAATCCGGCTTTTGCATGACAGGTAAAGTGACAGTACGGTCTCTTTGCAAGCGTGGAGCTTTTCCGAGGGTTCACCGGTTCATCAGACTGTGTACAGTCTGCACATCCGTAAAGCCAGGCTGAAAGTCTATAGCAGATGGGACAGACACGATCCCAAAGCAATCTGTAAATATGCACTGATTAGTGCCGCAACCCAGTGAAAATATAAACCATGACAAACGAGGCTGAATGCATGGAATACTATTTATTTATAATATTTCATAAACTGTAAAAATAATTTATAGTAAACTTTCAATCATATGTTTTAAATAGTCTCGCTAATAATAACTATTATTAATAATTATTCACTCCTAATACCCAAGTGTTACACCCACTCTTTCAATAGGACATTAGAATAATATGAAATAAATTAAACATAAAATAATAAACTTTTACAACTGGGCGGTGTCAGTGTCACAGCAAGGGCTTTGAAATCTTGGAGAATATCGCCATGACAACCAAATATTCTAGCTCATAGAGCTTTTTGTCCATCACTGGCAATGTTATGTTGGGGGAAAATAAGCTCTACTATACAACTGCAGGTTCCACAAAAAAATTAAATAAAATAATTTAATGCGTTGATTTACCATGATGACCTTTCTTTTTTTTTTTTTTTTTTTTTTTTCCTCCTGTTTATCCTCCGAGCGGCGCATTGGTGAAGTGCTTGCCCTATCATCCGGAGATTCCGATTTCGATTCCCGGGTGATGCTGTAACCTCTCGCAGCCGGAGGTCTAGAGAGAGCTGATTGGCCGAACTCTCTCAGAGGGATGAGAGGTACTTAGTGCTCCCATATTAATCACGGCTCTACAGCCAATCAGGGTTGATTCACGCAAGCGGAAGGAGCGGATAGCGCTGTCCTCCGAGTGTGTTACGCTGCCCATCACGCCGGTGCGTGAAAAGATGCGGTCGGCTGGCATCGGCTGACTATCACGTGTTTCGGAGGAGCCCCCTAGTGACGGCGAGGAATTGGACACGACTAAATTAGAGAGAATGTCTGGGAAAAACTAATTTGGTTAATTTTAAATAAAGAAACAGGTGGTGCGTCACTGAGGATTTGCAGCTAAACATTTAAATATCACTTTCGAGAAACTGAATTTGTACAAGTTTAAAAAGTATGAACAATAGTTTAGTCGGATGAAACACCAAATTATATTTTAAATACTCAGTAAGTGATGAAGGTTTTTCAGATTGAGCAAAGACTTATCTATTTGACTGTCTGTATGTTGATTAATCTAAAGCTAAAATGTGTTTTTACAGTCACCACTGGCTTAAACGGTTAAAGCTCTGGGTTACTAATCGGCAGGTTGGTGATTTAAGCCCTGGTACCTTCGTTTTTAATTTAGGTTTTTAATCTGCAATGGATGAAGAACTATTTAAAAAAAAAAAAAAGGGTAAACTCAGAAACAAGTCTATTGACACTGTTAAGATAAGCTTTAACTGAGTCTTACCTGAGAGAGAAAGTGTTCATTAAGATGTTTACTCTTATTGATCTTTGCGCTGAAACGCTTTGGGAAAACTCAGCCCTGAAAGGGTTTCAGAAATATTTTCTCTTCAAAATTTTATCTGGAAGCCAGTTAAAGCGGTGGAGTGAGGGGAACAGAGTCATTAAATACCAGGTATGATAAAAAGGCAATTCTCAAAGCAGGTCCACGACCCTGCAAACACATTCCTAATAAATTCCATTTGAACTCTGCTGTCTAAACAGCTGAAACTTTTTCAAACAGGGTTTAAATAAAGTATTAAATGTCGCGAATGTAGCGATGACACGCCTTTTGTACGGTGTGCAAAACAAGCAGCGGCAAGTCGTACTGGGACGTTTTTTCATGAGCTCGGCATCAGTAGTAAAGGGACAATACTCAGTACTTATGACTGTGCCTAATTTTCATATGACATTTTAGTGTGAAAGCCTAGGAAATAATCACTATGATAAATATGCATGAGAGTGTCTCAGAAATGGCCACGTGGACTCGTGTCCTCTTTTCAAAAAAAAAAAAAAAAACCTCATCTCCTGTCTGAAAACCTGGCCCGATGGACATCATAAATATTCATAAGGATCTAATCACTCTCACTCGTCTTCTATACCGCTTTATCCTGTATTCAGGGTCGCGGGGACCTGGAGCCTATCCCAGGAGGCATAGGGCACGAGGCAGGGTACACCCTGGGTGCCAATCCATCGCAGGGCACACACACATACACACACTCATTCACACACCACGGGCAATTTGGGAACGCCAATTAGCCTAACCAGCATATCTTTGGAAAAACGGTGTACCCGGAAGAAACCCAGTCATTCTTAAATCTTGCATAAAATGGACACGTACAGCCATTGCAGGTGGAACTGAATGATATTATTGTAATGAATATTTTTTTTACAATATTGCAATTTTCTTACACTAACACGCACTCCGTCAGTGTGCACAGTGTTCACTCTTGGTATAAAAACACTAAAAAACTGTATATCAGATTTCTAAGGTCTCTCAGATTGCGCTCTCACTCCTGTTAATCCATTTGCTGCACATAATTAAATGATCCAAAAAGTAAAAAATAAATAAATAAATGGTGAGTGGTCAGAAATACAGCGAGTGGAAAATTGCCAAGTAGAAATAACACAAAACAAATAAACAAAATCACAGGAGCACAAAGAACACAGAACCAGTGCTAAATTAATGATGATGCAAATATTTTAATTTAAGAATATTTCAGTTTATTTTTGTCTTTTTTTAATCTGTAGAAGACGAGGATTGCATTCCTGCAGTGGTACGGCTCTGATCTTTAGCTCAGAGTGTTAACCCGACAGCAGCAACCCAAAACACATGGCATGTCTGGCGATGCGGATTTGCATCTCTGATGTAAAGCAATATTTCTGGCACATTCTCGTGTCTTTGCTGTACAGTACAGTGGTGTCATCAACAAGCACGTCTAACTGCTCTGATGCTGTAACTACTTTTCATTAATGTGTGATACAGTGCTGTGAGAACTTATGTTTTAAAAGTTTAACAATTTTTCCATGAATGGAAAGACTCTGTCTTAGCTCTGTCTCTGGTGGACAGCCTCCTCTAGTTTGATCTGGAGTTTACTGATCTGGAATCAAAGCCATAATTTTCTCCAACAAACTCATCTCGTTTCATGAGCCTCATGTGGGACAGACATGCGCAGAAAGAAAATATTTATTGCAACAAGAGAGAACAGTGTTCGTGTCAAGTGTTCACGTGGGTAATACACTGCCTGGCTTAAAAAATAAAAAGTCTTCACTCAATTTATTGACCTGCATCAAATGCTAAAAACAATTAGGGAGATTTAAAATGACTGGAATTGGATTATGAGCTGTCCAACACATTCCAACTTTGTGGAAGAAAGGTGGTCAGGACACTTTTTTTTTTTTTTTATAGACCGGGCAGTCTATATGTTTACACGGCCCCTCTCATTCTGACTAAAAATTCATCATCATCACTCATTTATTATGATTGGGACATCATTCCAATTATTAGTGGAATATTACAGTCCATGCAAAGGAAGCTGCTGACTGGGTAAGGAAGAGATTAGCCAGAGGAGAACACTTATGCAACACTTATGCGTAACAATTTTGCAAGCTACACTGACTTGCGCCCAGTTCTATATTAGGAAATATATATATTTACTTTATGTAAATTCCACATATCTAAAGTGGGCGCCTAGATGGGGTAAAACTGTAAAATAATGAAACAAGTTTAGTATCTAGGTTAACACTCCTGTTGGGCCAAAAGTCCATCTCAGACTGGGGATTTTTCCCTGCATGGGTCAGCACATCATTTAATGACCAGCCAGCTCCTAGCAGCTAAGTTGGGCTAAATCAGGTGGGTTAGTGCAGCAAAATTGACGTATGTGGTGAAAAAGTGGTTTTACCTTGCGGCCATCGCTGGCGTGGCAGTTGACGTTGAGCGGGGTGAGCAGGGCCATGAGCTTCTCTTCATTTCCGCTCCTGAAGCAGAGCAGCAGTTCATAAAGAACATATAAGAAGAAGGAGTGGGGGAAAGAAACACCAAAACACAACCGAGAAGAAGGAGGAGGAAGAAGAAAGCATGAGGCAAACAAACAAGTGGGAGAAATGAAACATCCTAGTAAACACCGTGAGATTGAAGGAGATGGAAAGCTAGAGGCAGTCTTCTCTTGTGGGACCTTGGAGGAAAACAATAGCACAGTGTAGGGACTTGGAGCTCAGCGGGGCAAACTGAACTCAAGTCCTCTGCATTCTGTTAGGATTGTGCAAAAAAACCTTACAGGCTCGCACTTGTTTTGTCGGCCGCTGCAAGACGAGGTCTCCTGTCCTACAGATGGCGCGATTTAAATTTGTGAGGATCAAATTCCTGACAGGATAAACTACGGCAAGTGGTTGGAAAAACAATTTAAACATAAGGACGAGGAGGAACTGCTTATTTTGTATAAAGAGAATGAATCAAAAAAGCCTCAGTTGGTACAGAGAGAGATCGTTACACAAATGGAGGGTTGAGCATGGCGACTTAGGCACGCTAGTGAATCTGAAGCAGTCCATGCAGATTGGAAATGACCAATCACTGGCTTGCGAGCACAGTGTGTTCATCTGGTTGCCATGAGAGTGACTCGGTGAGCGAAGCCTCCAGACGAGTTTCGTTTAAGCTAATGCTAAATCGTCGTTTGGTGAGCCTGGCACATCTTCACATAACGTATGCTGAGACCTGGGTTTCTGAGACTTTCTGGCTTTGAGATCATTATTACAGCTGTTGAGTGACTTTGGGATGAAAACGTCTAAGGCACAGTGTCACACTTAAGTGAATCTTTTATCCAATTACCCATAATCTTTAACTCCCTGCTCCTCAGGCAAGGTTATAGGTGTTGAGCCGTTTGGATTTATCAAACCATGTCTAACTCCGGCCAGCACAGGTGCAATATTTAACCCCAAGACAGCTGCTACCGTACTGATGCTCCTCTTCACTTTTAAACAATATTTATGGATGTGAGATCCAAAAAAAATAATAAAAAAAATTAAACCATGCCCCCGCAAAACCCTTTCAGGGTGATTAATTTCATGTGCGCGTTTTTCATGTTGACCCACCCCACGCCTTTAAAAGTCTCAAGACTGATGTGCAGTCTTTAGCGATGATGTCTAGCTGTGTTTTTCACAACTAGCTATTGTTAAACCCACTAGTTATAAATTCAGAATGTTTTTATTGAGTTATATTTATTTTTTTAAAGGACCAATGTAGCCAGAAGGAAACAAGAAAGCGCAGGTCACTATGGGTGATGTCTGGCTGTGTTTCACATTATTCACGATTGATTTGCACCTGTGCTCAGGAATGATTGTTCAGACCGCACTGATGATGTCATGTCTAAACAGCGATCTGCTTTCCTTCTCAGGTGCGATTGGCTTGTCTGTCCGATTCGATCCGTACCCGAGTAACACAGAACGACTGTGTTCTCACTGATCAAAAAGAAACCAGACTTTAAGGCCAAGTGTTCTCAAAAATGATCTTGGGGACGTAATATGAAAACCCTAATGTGAAAACCCTATGTACCCTGCAGTTTTTTTTGTTGTTAAGTGTGTATTTAATACATTTATACCACAGCACTACTTTATTGAATTGCACTAAGAGCAGCACTGTCGGTAACCGCGACTAATCAAATTTATATCACTGTATATTAATGTACGCATTATATTACATTATATTATATTAACAGCTTTTCTATAGTAACAGCTTATTCACAGGCCCCAATATGTTGATGCTCTGGATTAACATGTGACATGGAAGACATTGCCATTTCTGTAAAAAGGGAAATGCTCCACATTTATGGAAGGAGTCTCCAGTGTCGGTGCTTTATACCAGGCATTTGATTCAAGCTTAAAAAGACATTGGGAAAAGTCAAGACAGAAATAATGAGCTGTCTTTTTCTCTCATTTCCTTCAAGAGAAAGAAAAAAGCTGATAAAAGAAGTGACTGTTTATAACTGCTGTAAGTAATAAGAGGAACTAACTGGACAATCAACAACATTAACCTACATTGATCAGCCATCAGATCAAAAACAAGAAGGTCTTATGTTATCGTGGTGCCCTTTGGGTCGTGCCTCCGCAAAAACCTCTGGGCCTGTTAGCGGCGGATCTTTGGAAGCTTGGTGGTTTGACGTTGAGGAATCTGGAGAGCGAATCAACAACCTTGAGCTCTTCGCCTGTGCGCGGCAGGCTGTGATGCACTGGGTGTTCTGGTGCCTTTCGATCCTGGCCAGCACTGACATTTTTAGGGCTACACTGGCACAATTTGTGCTACACTGGCTCTTCTGTGCACACAGGTATTAATGAGCCTTGGGTGCCTGTGATCCGGTCACCATGATACTGGTATAGAATTGATAATGAATGTTTTTTAATACACATGACGGTGGCAGCAGTGTCATGGCTGATTGGGGTATAAATGTTAAATTTCATTGTTAAATTTTTTTAACAATGAAATGTTTTAAAATTGAAAATGGATATAATTATTGAAAACTAAGCAGTGGTATAAAAGGAATAAAACACACCTGGACAGGTCAGCTTCAGGGTGGGAACAGTAACTTGCCTCTAATTACTTTCGTTAACTAGCATACAGTATCACCGAGTATGTTGATGCTTAATGAATTTCCTCCTGTAGACCTTTCAATGCCTTTTTGAAAAACTGATCGGAACAAATCAATACTGGTTTCTGGAGGAGGCTTATTTCTGGGAATCTTTTGATTTTATCCTCCAGCACCGTTTTTCCTCCACCTACTCAAATTTGCCAAACTAGCAAAAAAAAAAAAAAAAAAGTCAGCTTTATTCCTCCTAAGCTCCTTCATTGAGATGCGCGCTTCATCACAAGCACAGGAAAAGGGATTCGAAAAAGCGTCAAAGTGGTCTTCGTTAGACTCGCTGGTCCACATTCAGAATTAATCTTTACTCAAAAGCAGGAGAGTCACCCTGCGTGTGTGTGTGTGTGTGTGTGTGTGTGTGTGTGTGTGTGTGTGTGTCTCAAGCCTGCCTGTTAGACGACTCTCAGAGCTGCTGTTATGGGGATAAAAGGATGCGAGGCTCCTGCTCTGGCCTGATGCTGGTGTTGGATCGATTTGTAGTTACCCCCGATTCCATACTAAACAACACAAATCCTGACGTGCGCTCGGTCTCTCTGGATGCTACGCTGAAGGCTGGGTTTTAAAAGACAGCCGTGACGCTGCGGAGTCCAGGAGGCAGGACATGGGGTCTAAAAAAAATTTATTTATTTTTTTTACGAGTTCCAGCTCAACACCAAATAGCTTTGTACAAGCTAAGAGGACGTAACAGTCTCTCTCTGTAGCGAGGACAACAGGTAGGGGACAGGACGCAAGGGGAATCGTATGAACATGGCTTTATCTAGTGAGTTAGCACTATGCTACATGCAAGCCTTGTTGTGTTTACGGGGTTTGCTTTTTCTCCAAGGCAAACACTGATCAACACAAAAACATCCCCAGTCGCTGAGTGCATGCTCACCCCCCCTCCGTAATACCTGAGAGACACACATGCGGACATATACACAGAGAGAGAGAGAGAGAGAGAGAGAGAGAGAGAGAGAGAGAGAGAGAGAGAGGAGGGGGGAAGGAAAGAACGAGAGGAATACACAGAGGAAAGGTGCGTGGACTCACCTCGCCGCTTCCAGCAGTTCGTCCTTCTTGTATTCACCTAAATGGTTACAAAAAATCATGGTGTCAGAGGCAGACAGGATGAAGGATGCACAGCAGCAACAGCAGGAAGCCAGAGTCACAGAGCAGCGCTGGACCAGCGGCAGTCCAACGTCCAGCGGTAAAATCCACACGGACACACACACACATCCACGCGCATGCAGAAGGAGCCGTCTGGCTCGCAGATCTCTCCCTCCCTCTCTCTCTCTCTCTCTCTCTCTCTCAGCTGTGACGTTAAACACAGCACGCTCACATCATCATCATCATCCTGGAAAACAAATCGACTGCATCGCTTGCATTTTCAGCTAAACTGCTTGCCACACACACGGGGAAAATAAAAAAATAAAAAATAAAAACACACGACACACTTGTCTGTTTTCCCGTTGGCACGGGAGGGGTTTTGTATTCACTCTGATAACACAAGATAACACTGAAGCAAAGGGGGGATAATAGGAACGGCCCTTTTCTCCTCCCCCTGCTCACACAGTCGGTCCTATTGACCAATCAGAGCGGCACTTGTGATCCCCCAACCACCAGCAACACCACCACCACCACCACCACCATCCTCCCACATGTGCTCTCTCTACAGGAGCAGGAATGTAACAGAGGCGTGTGTGTGTGTGTGTGTGTGTCAGTCACAGTCAGAGGGAGGATGAGGATGGGGGCAGCACTTTAAAAGCCATGATGAAGAGGTAGAATTGACAAAATGGCTCTAGGGAGAACTACAGGCGGGAAGGCTACAGGAACATTACAGTGAAAATGCAAATAAAGCACATTAATAAAACAAAGTGTGTGTGTGTGTGTGTGTGTGTGTGTGTGTGTGTGTGTGTGTGTGTGTGTGTGTGTGTGTGTAAGATTGCATGAGAAAAGCCCTTGTGCGTGCCATATACATGCACAGGATCTGACAGAATATAATCCCATATACTATCTCGCACCGCTCTGCATGACTAACTTCATCAATATCATCATCGTCTTCGTCACTGTCTCCTGTTTCCTCGCTCCATTAATCACACAGCAAGCAACAGTTCAGCTCATTAAATACTGAAATATGTGGGTTAGTCAAAAATGATCCGCACTCCTCCTGTTATACTAGAATTTCTGTCTCATCAGCACTTTCCGTTAAATGCTACTGTGTCCACAGTCGCTGCTGCGCAGGTGTGAACGCGTTACCTCGGTTCATTTGTAACACGGTGCAAGCAAAAATCTATGCCACACTTGTGATTTGCACGAAAGTAGAGCTGAGTGCAGTGATTTTTATTTTTATTTTTATGTGGCCTGTGAGTGTACCTGGTGCCGTTATTTATCAAACACTTTGTGCGCAGCATGGAGAAAGCGTTTGGAAATCAGCAAACAAAATTTGGACTGATACTATCAGGAAGATGAAAGTTTCTTAAAGAGAATCATGAGACACGGATTCATCACTACGAGCCTGAAAGTAGAACGGAAAGCAAATGCTCAAGAAAAAAGTTTAAACATCAACCATCAGCTATAAAATTGATGCTTGCCGTTTTCTGGCGTTCTCAAGCGCCAGTTTTGGAACGTTATCAGGAAAAAGGTTCAACAGTCATCAGTGCTCGTTGCAGTGGGGCGGCTTATTTAAGAGCTGAAGCCTAAACTTCTAAACTTGGGATTAAACGCAGAGCATCCGAGGGCGTTGTGATCTTGCATGACGATGCACGTCCGCACACTTCGGTCCATACTAATGACGCCCTGAAAAAACTTTTTTTGAGGTGTTAAAGCATCCTTTCTACAGTTCTGATCTCGCTCTATCAGGCTTTCACCTGTTTGGTCCCCTGAAAGCAGCACCACAAGGATGAAGATTTACTTCCTCGACGCCTTCGTCGCTCGCTGCTCAGGCTTTAACATTTTTTATATGAGAAAATATGACAGCCTGTTGACAGATGGACAGAGTGCATTGAAAAGCAGGGATTATGCTGAAAAATGATGCATTTGTCTTAAGTTAATTAAAATCTATTCTCGGGCCAGTGTGGAAATAATTTTTAACTTATACACTCATACTCTTGGTAAATATTTATACAAATGTAATATTCATTATACTGTTTCTTGATTAATGGCCTAAATTGAACATCTGGTATGGTAGCAGGACTTAATATTTTAATTTCTTTCTACATTGTAAAGCAATTCTGAAGTCGCCTAAAATATCCAATAATCTCCTTCGAACAGGTACAGTAATGTTGAGATGTAACTGCTATTCATCTGTAAAACCTTCATAACGGCTCTAATCCGAGGTGCTGTTTGTTAGTTTGATTTCTGAGGCTGGTAACAGTAAATGAACTTCTCCTCTTTAACAGAGGTAAGTTTTGTTCGTGTCTTCCTGGGATGGTCTTCATGAGAGCCAGTTTCATCTTAGTGCGTGATGGGTTTTGCAAATGCACTTGACAATACTGTTCTTGCAAGGACTATACCCAAAAAGCTGATCTCTGTGTCTTAAAACAACAACTGACTGATGCTGTTGTTGTTACGTAATTATCTAATTCCATATCTTATTTCAGTTTTGAAACCCCTAGTATTGTTGTAGAATGTAAAAAATAAATCATTGAACAAAAACAAAGAAATATACAAGTGTTCGCAAACTTTTGAGCGGTATTGTATATAACAATGTAAAAATAGAAAAAGATTAATCATTAATATGTGGTTAATAATATGAAAAATAAATTTTTCCATAGTTTGTAATCATTGTACTGTGTGATAATTTAATGACTAAGAAATCATTTTTAATATCTTTATATCTTTACTTGATAAAGTGTTAATTATTAACATTACTGCATTAAATAAGTTATTCCAAACATTACTGTGAAACATTACATTTGGACTGTTTAAGCATTTCTGTTTTCATTATTTTACACAAATATGTTATGAATGATTAATGTGTATAAATAATACTGTTATTCAAATCAGTGGGGTGGTGTGATTACCCTACACACATGTAAATTATCTAAATATTACTAAGTGTTATTCGTCATTATTCAAAAACGACATTCATTTATTTTACACAATTGAATTTGTAAAAGAAACCCTGTTCCCACTCTTCATCCCCATGTGCAGATTCAATCTGATCTGCTGGCGCGGTTTCAATTAAACTTTAAACTATAAATCTAGTTTATATCGGCATTGTACCAAAATGCAAAAAGGTGATCAGTGCATTTTAAATGCAGAGGAGATGAAAAAAAAAAACAACAACTACAAAACAAAAAAAAAATTCCGAGCAGATGGTGAGGCAGAAAGCATGAAGGCTTCGGAGACTGTTAATGAGCAGCTTGCCAGGTTTAGCGATCTCTTCATAATAGACGTGGCGCAGATGCTAGAGAGACGGAGACGTTTTTTTCTGCACGGAGACAAAAATGTTTGCGCTGCTTTTAATTGCACAGACACCTTCATGTTAAAGAACATAAGGTACAGGTCTGACTGGAGTGACGTCAGGCTACTGTAGAACCAAACACGGACAAATTTAGTTAAAGCCAGAAACTTGGTTCTAATGGTTTTCAGTCACAGATGCAGACAGAGTCCATCAGGTAGGAGGCGTGGCTTCATGTTCGAAGGCAGAGCTGGAGGATAAAAATGCCTCATGGTGATGGTTCCAGCTCAAACGTATGTGCGTTTAAAGCTTTTAGGGCAAGACATTACGAGTGACGATGCTTTAAATCCGTCGTTCACGGGGTCTAAGCCGCAGCTGCTTAGTCACTGTGCGGATTCCAACCTCACGTGTTTTGCCTAGGCTAGGAACACTTACTGTGTAACCTGCACAGAGATTGTCCCGACCTTGACAGCTTACATCACAGGTGATGACAGAAGAGTTGAGGGAATGGATTAGATTTACTCAACTCGCGATCAGTGTGTAAAGCCTGACTGTGTTGCTCACCAATCACAGATCGCCGCTGTTCCCGTATGTTCAATCATGTACACCCTGTAATTAAACAAATAAGCAAATGCTCATTTATATAATATTTGCATACGTCACTGCAGCGCGGACAGTACGTTTATTTATTTAGCCGGTGATGACTGAGGCGCTCATTTGTAAAGTCATCTGCAACTATTGTATTTTCTCAAGACCATTTTTCGCACCACATGCTCACGTGTGTGATAAAACAGCACTGGTTCTTTCTAATGTCAGCAGTTCGATTTTAAGTAAAGTGCATTTGCTCCCTCCCACAGGCCCTTTGGATTGAGAAGGTCTAAGCGAGTTTAATTCCATATCGGTACGGTCCTTCTGTGGAGAACTATAGAAAGAAGGTACTCTTCTCTCTTTGTTGCATCAGAATATCTTATTTCACACAAAAAAAAAGGTGGCTCATCATCAAGAACATGACGCTTGGTATTTTCACTCACCTCACGTTGTCCGTAGTCACTTTTTTTCCCCTCGCCTAGCCAGCATTTCCGAGGACCTTGTGCTGAGTTTTGTGTTTCTGGAGGCTGTAGCTCCTCCTCTTGATATTATCACACAGCAGTTGGCAGGGTGCTAATCGTGAAACTGTCATGTCTCTGTTTGTTAGTGTAACAACACACACTTCACTCACTTACTTATTCATACAGCGTCAACTGCAATCTGAATGCTTTTCTAAAGCTGTAAATGAGCGTTCTGGTAAACATCAGAAAAGCTGATGATTGAATCACGAGTGTCTACGGAGCCCAAGAACCGACACTTGTCTGCACTTTTTCCATAAACGGGATTTTAAAAAAAATTAAGAAGGACGGGACTCATCACGGCAGAAACGACTCAACGTTTAGAGGTGTGGGGGGAAAAAAAACAAGTAGTGATGAAATTCCCCAGGGAAACGTCCTCAGGGCTGGTGTTTCAGTAGGTTTACACGGATACTAATTCCATCACGATTATTTGTTTCTTCTGTTTAACTTGATTTGTTTCTAGCTCTCGTGATTTTACTGACTGCACAGCGCTTGTGTATTATAAATAAATCTGCTACATACCCAATTTCAGCAGGTACCAGATGCTTCATGTAAATCAGACTGTATATTTTATACTGAATTACAGCCTCAGGAAATCTTTTTTTTATTTTTATTTTTTAAACTTGACTCTTACGTGGATAATGAGCTCATTTCAACATTTCATGGTTAATTTGATTTCTTGATTCACACCCGAAGCAGCAACACAAAAGAGCTACTGTTTTTCTGTAAAAATTCCCCCGAAATGAATATTAAACAGTAAAACAACTTCATGTTTAAAAAATAATAATAATAATTCTCCAGTTTTATGTTTAAACTTTACAGACTTAAAAGGGTTGATGGGTTTCTGGGAAAAAAAGCAGAGGTCAGAACTGAAACTGTGTTAATTCTTACCTAGACATTCCATATCTTAAGTTAACATGGGTCTCAGCAGTGCTTCCCCAGAGAGTGTGTGTGTGTGTGAAAGTGTGTGTTAAAGCATCAGCTGAAATAACCCTCAGACTCCTTTTATTTCACTCCTCCTCCAAACATGCCATTTCAGTGTCTACGTAAATGAGCTACTGCTGAGCCACGCTGAGAACCAGACAAGAGAGGAGCTGAGCAACAAGATGTGGAAGGGGTATCTTCTTATATGAGGTCACAAGAGGGGGGAGATATAATTGGCTTGTTTAAACCCTGACCAAGACAAAAATAGAGAACAACAAAATGCATCCATCAGAACGAAAAATCTGTAATGTAAAAACAGAAAAAAGATGAGACATTATTTTTGCCTCCAGTTAGTAAACATAGCTAGGACATTTAGCTTGCTTTAGAAAACTGATAACGATGCTGGTACAAACCTGAGCATCCAACATACAAGCTAAACAACTAATATATTCATAATAATTTGTGTGCTGCTCTATTTGAGATGCGTTTGCGGTCACTCACCATCAGGTGTAGGCTCGGTAAATCACTAAAACATTACATTTAAGGAAAACAAAAAGGAGGCCAATTATAAAAATTAGGAGGACCGGACTTCAGCCCTTTTGGACTGCATGGAACTGAAGCAAAAATCTGTTTATGTTAAATACATCAAATAATCAGTATTTATACATTTAATAAAAAATATATCTGCACTATTTTTCTGATTATGTACAGTCTTTTCTAAATTTTAGTTCTTTCTACATTGTAAAAAAAAATTAAAAATGCTGGTAACTCTAAATGAACAACACAACGGCAGAGGTAGGTTTTGGTCTTGTTTTCCTGGGATGATCTTTATGAGAGCCAGTTTCATCATGGTGCTTGGTGTTTTGCAAATGCACTTGACAATACTGTTCTTATAAGGACTATTCCAGAACAGCTGACCTTCGTGATTCCTTCGTGTCAAACTACTGACCTCTAGTCCTAGTTACAGTGACATCTCAGGTCCTGTGAGGGCAACAACACTGACTAGTGCTTTTGTTGTCATGCCGTATGTGTTATTTCACAGCTTTGAAGAAATCCTGTATTATTCTCGAATGTAGAAAATAAATCCAAATTTCTGTCCTGGTTCTGTACATGTCAAAACTATGTGATGTGACAAACCACTAGCTGTGCACACAACCTTGACCTCATCTTCCTGCACCAGCTTTCTATTTAACACTTCAAAACTGAGTGATGTGAACAAAATAAGCTAACTTTCTTCACACTTGGATAGACTTTCCCCTCACTCCTGGCTCCGCTCTCAGTAAGGCTGATTAAAGGATCATGCTGGAGAGAGTCTGTGGGTTGGCAAAAAGGAACTTCTCAGCATAAACATGAAAAACCTGAGGAGAAAATACCCAGGCTTGAATCCAGACGATCCTCACTGCAGAGTCATGCTGTAAGACCCATGCTCCTGAGAAGGAAGTGCATGTTTTAGCTCAGCGGAGTGGATGTAGATATTAGCTGAGGGAAGGAATAGTGACCTTTTTCCCCGGTGTAGAATCGGATCTAAGAAGCATGACGACCTTTCCTTCTCCGAAAACCCGGTGCAGACCTGGAGCACTAACAGGATGTAAATAAGACGGTCTTCTGTGCTCAATAGATGGTAGAGAAGCGTACGCTCATGTCATCAAGGTATAACTCAGGGATACGAAACTAAGGGTTGCACCCTGATCCAGTTACTTTATTTTTATAATATTCTTCACTATCCTGACATGCTGCAGCAGTTTAAAAATGAACAAATATCTAATTCTGTCTTCCTCGACTTTCTACGTCGAGGTTTCTACTTTCTAAAGTCAATCTACGTATGATTAACAGCTCTAATCTTAGAGATGTCTAAACCCTTAATAGATTTCAATTCACACTAATGACCTCCAAACATGACCTAATTCCCTTGACGACACGCTGCATCAAGAGTAAAAGTTTTACGTCAACTGACTCACTCCCGCATTTTCTTGAGAAGAAAAAGTTTGTGAGCTCTGGTAATCCAATCAGAATGAACATCACTGGATATTATGGAAGTTTAATAATGATCATTGTACAAGCCTTGTGTACAAGAAACTGCAGAGAGTTTCTTACAGCTTTTAACGTGCGTTAAGCCGCGTCGATGCATGCGGCCCCTGGTGTATAATTACGCCAAATAAATTGCACCTCTCATTATTAACCCTATTAGACAAGTGGTAGAGGCGCTATACAATCAATAACTTCCTCTGATGGGAAGTGAGTTCAGATGAACAGACAAATAACTGGGGTTGCTTCCCTGTGTGAGATCTGGTAGAAAAGCACTTCACAGGCTTGAACACGTGTTGAATCAATCACACGCGGCCTGTACGTATCACACCGGACCAGAACACTTTTTATCAAGTGGTGCATAAAGAGATTGAAGCAAGATGCAGCACCGTGAGCATGACGCGCTCGCACCCTTACCAACGCTTGCCAGCAAATACACTTTCCATCCGGTAACAAGGTGTCGGCATGTAAAGCAAAGCTCCAGAGGACAGCTAGGGAACTAAAATCTAATAGCTAGAAATAGGAAAGAATACATATATACAGTCGGCCCACCCGTTCACGGCCTCAGTCGTTCGCGGGAATTTGCCTTAGAACCTTACTAATAATTGTTCGCGTAAACCACGCAATTTCGCGAAAACCGCAAATATCCTCCGCACTATTATGTTTTTTTTCCGTGGCAATATATAATTCTTCATGCATTTTAACGCTAAACTATTTGAAACAATATATTTCACTCATTTTGTAAGAAACATTAACAAATTCAGCTAAATTTCCATATAAAATATAATACTGTATACTTTTTTTTTAGTACTGTACAGAGAACACAAAGCACCGTAAAGGAAAATGTGGCTAGGGATAGTAAGTTATTACCATATTTACCCCACTTATAGCAACATAAAACAGCGCATACCAAAGAATTACAGTACATACAGGGGTAGAATCGGTATTTTACATTCTAGCACTGCTGGAGATTGTACTGTCCAATATGGGTTTACATTTACATCCATTACAAGGGTAATGTATTAAGCTGAGTTTGAAATGAAAGTAAGTGTTTTGGGAGCATATTTAGGGTTTAACTACAAAAATAGGGTTAGGGGTTAATGTAAAATGTACTTCGCAGGTGCTCTAGGAACATAAC
>JAOVVB010000020.1:18296878-18312025 GCA_028570985.1 Heterobranchus longifilis | reverse complement strand
TAAACCTTTATCAAGCTTATTTTCCCTGACATCAATACACAAAACTACTCCTACACAAACATCCTGTCTGTAAAAGGTTCTGCGAGTTCTGCCAAATGTTACAGGAGGCGCTGTGTCTCAAGGCTGTTTGTCTCCCGTGTTCACGTCAATCAACATCACATTCTCAGCATGCATCCATCTGATTTAATACAAAACATCATCTCGAGCCAGACTAATAAAGAAAACGTTACGAACTGCAGCATTACAGGAGCCAGACGGTTTAAACACTAATCGAATCTATATAACAAAGAAATGTTTTTTTTTTTCCTAGCCACCTGATGTACCTGAATCTTTTAAATGTGTACTCCCTAAAAAACTCAGACTAAGCCCTGCTAAAACCTGTGATACTTGGGGTCACTGTGTTAAAGACATCCTGACATCATGAATCACAATGCAGGTGTGTGATTCACATAACACACATCAGCGCTCTATTAACGCATCCGGTGTTTAAACTCCAGAAGGCCCAACATGCACCAGCCATCGAATTTAATTTAGGGACCACGCTGGGTCATGATGCTCGACATGCACTAACGATGATATGATTATATGACCATGATAGAGAAGTTCGATCAGGCTCTTCACTTAGCTTTTAAATGACACCAGCTCCACGCTGCTTCAATCGACAGCGCCCCAGAACGAGGTCACGGAAGAATGGCGCTTATTTAATTATTTTTTTCAATCAAACTACAGACCTCTATTTCTAGTTATAATGACATCTTAGGTGCTGTGAGGGCACTCGTTATGGATCGAGCCTTCATTTTGTCCTGCCACAGTCTTTTATTATTTAATTTTAATAAGATGGAGAATTTACACATGCATTTATTTATTTAGACCCAACAGTGGTGAGTTTGTTTACAAAATGAAACCGCCAGTCTTTATTTGTGTACTTGTACACAAACTGTTTAGTCATAATTTATTCACAAATGGCTCTGAAACAAGAAGCTGATGTCATGAATGAAACTGGACAGTGACATGTGGTCACCTCCGACTTACAGACAAACCGATCTTCCATAAGCAACTAAAAAAAAGGACACTGATTTCATTTTATTCAAAGTCATTTTATTCATGACTGTTATTTGTCTCAAACTGCTATGTTTCTAAAGGTTTATAAGTATTAAAAACTGCTAAAAGAATTTAATAAGCAAAATACAACGGTTAGAAACCGAGACATCTAATTGGACAAGAGGTAGTCCATAAGTGGTCGTTTGGGACGTTTATGCATCACTTTATGTCCCAGGTGTTCTACAGCCATTGTTGCCAATCGTCGGCTGCAGCACGTGTGAAAGTATGTCAGTCCGGATCCCCATACCGAGGACAGAGCAGCTACCTGCCGAAACCAACATTCAAAACCAGTCGAATAGACATTTTCAGCAAGAAAACACATCTGATTGCATTTATGTCACCTTAAAGGACACCTTGCCACCTGAGTGAGTGCTTTTAATTCATTCAGAATTGCCTCTGTGTGGTTTATTTATGCCTTAGGTGAGCTACAAAGCTAACCAGCTTCTAACACAAGACTGCATCCCATGCCTACGACTGCATCACAACCATGAATTTAACATTTTAAAGTTTACCTAAATATAGTTGAAAAAGAGTGAATCGATTGAGAATTGAAAACAGACCCATTGATTCATTTAATCGAATTGATCTGCTCAAAAGAAAACTCTGCTCAGCCGACAGACTGGCCTGTGCTGCCACGCTCGATAAGTAAGGGGGCTGATTATAGTGTTGTATTTTACACAGCCTTTGCAAATCACTGTCTTTTTTCCCCAAGCATGTCTTTAAGAAGGATTTGAACTCGTCATGCTGTTTTATGTTTTAAAATACTTACAGCATAAAGACTGGCATCATTAGGTGTTTTGTCATTACCCGTGTAGACGGATAAGCTTGTAAAACATTACAGCGTCAAAATATTTTGCTCCTCTGACCTCATTCTCCAATTACACCAGGCATTTCACTTGGCTGCGGTTACTGTATTAGTGACTTCTGTGCTTCATTAAACTGCTCGAACTTCTAAAGTGCAAGACAATTTGGAGTTCAGTCTGGCTTGCAGCTCAGACTCGAGCATGGTGACTGACAATCTGTTTCTTTTATCAAATCACACACCCTCCATGTGACGGAAGACTCGATCAGCACTGTTGACTAGATGGAGAAAGATAAGTCAAGTCACTACTTTCAACAATTCAGAGGCTCCGGTTTCCCTGCAGAAAACAAACAAAAAAAAAAAACAAGCTCACTTCGAGTCAAGGGAAAGGACTGGTGCAGAATCACATCCATCACTGCATGTAGAATCACATCGTCTTCATCACCATCCCGTTAAACCTGCAACTCCACTGCACCGATTTTCCCACATCCAGATTAATGTTATCAAAAACCTGGACACTGTCCTCTTGATACAATATAGCCTTCTCAGAGAACGTCTGTGCCAAGTGCCAGCCACAAGGCAGAATGTTTCTCATTGCCGTCTGATTGTTTTTTGTTTTGTTTTGTTTCCACTCAGCAGAATTATTCAGGACGATGTAGAATTTAATAGATTGCGTAACCTTGTAGACAATCGTTACACACGCACCTCTCCATACTATACAATCTGAGCGCTGCATCACATTATGCATGAATGACAGGATACACTCAGCAATCGTATCGTCCATCACAGCGCTTTTAGTACCAAATACGGAGGTCCGGCCTACATGTGGGTAATCCTCTTTTATATGAAATGAGATTTTACAGCCGGACGGCGCTCTGAAACCTCTCGGCATCGCTGGAAGGAAAGTGGTGTGTGCCTCGATATCTCCCCGTACTGTGCATCAAGGAATTTATAGAACTTCTCAAGGGCATCATCTTTCAGTGTGCAAACTTTCAAAAAAAACTCCCTTAACATCACAAGCTGCTGCACTGAAGATTCAGTTGGTGGTTTTCTGGTGCTGTTTACAGCAACATCCTCAACTGCACTTGCATAATGTGCAGGGTTACTTCTGTCAATTTCTAGACCACCGTGTTATACTTCCTGTATTTAATAGAAGCATTATGTGCCGCATACTATCGAATCTCAAACACACACACGCAGGCACACGCACGCACGCACGCACGCACGCACGCACGCACACAGGGTATGTGACATGGATCCGTAGCTGAATAGCAAATAGGAAAACGATGGAAAAAATTGAGATGGAAATAAATCAATCATTCTAATTGTGTAGAAAGTTACGTTGCTATGTTTTCGAAGGTCTTGCCGCATCTGGCACTCATCACTGGTAAGAAAAAAGCATTGCCCTTGAATTTTCCATGCAGCTAAATTACCCGTGTTTTCAGAAGAGCGCCTGCCTTAACCGCGGTATGGAAATGGAGAACAATAGTCCCTGGACAGAGAACCAAATGAAATGTCTGTAAGCACATAATTTGGGGGATGCATCAGCACAGGCGAGGTACAGAAACAGGGCGATATAGGAGGAAATACAGTGCTGCATGTGAGCCTCTGGCGTCACCATGGCAACCAGTGCAGATAGGTCAACAACGTGTCGGATTTGTGCTGCAAGTCTAAACAGAGTCAAATCCAATCTGATCACAGCCAAGCAACAGTGTGGACAGTCAAGTGTTCAGATTTCTCAAACAAATCGGATTTGCCTGCAGTCTGAACGAGGCACGAGTCACAAAGTTACGAAGGTCTTATTAAAGATGATAACTAGCCAAAGTGATTGATGAAGCTGATAAGTTAGCAACTAAACAGGAAGATTATATTCATAACAAAAAAAAAGGATTCTTTATTTCTGTCATTACTATAAATGCGCCATTTTGAGAAAATGTAAAGCACTTTGAGATTCCGTATTTAAATTTAAAAGTGGTCTGCATGTGAAGTATTCTTATTAAGGTACCATCCTGTCGCTCAGCTGCTAAGATTCGCCTCCTGGGGCAGTCATGTACCTCGGGCTCTTTTTAAAATGCAGCATTAAAGAAATCTTAAATAAGCCCCAGCAGTGGGGAACAGACGGATGCTGAAGATATACCTACAGGGTTCTCTCTCTCTCTGTGTGCTAGCAGAGAAAGAAGGAAAGAGACTGAAATGCTTTAAGCCAGTGATGAAAATGTTTCATGAGCAGCTATGCACTAAGTGAAGATAACAGCTGGAAACCCTGGCAGCCGGCGTAAATTTAAAGGGAATTTTTTTTTCCCTACCTTCAATTTTTTTCTTTTCTTTTTCCGGAAAATAGTTGGTTTATTGCCAGGGACTGCTGGAGGAGGAGGTCACTCTGAGCTGAGCAGCAGGGGTCATTTCGGTTAATTTAGCTCATCTTCGGGAGCACGGGAGGTCTCACAGAGCTCAAAAGACGAACACGGCACAGCGGAGAAGAAGAAATGGATGATGCTCAAATGACAGATGTGTGGGCTGTGAAGAAATCTGACACAGCCATGAGTGAAAAAAAAATAATAATAATAATAAAAAATCAGACCGGAGAAAACACGCTTTTCCGGGTTGTTTGATTTCTGCCACAGAAAAGCTCGTAAACTGGACACGGAAGAGTCACGGTTTAGTGAGGGAAAAGTGAAACCCTCCTGGTACACAGAAGGCCAGAGATTGAAAGTTTTGTCGATGAGAAGCATCCAGCTGAGCCTGACTGTCACTCAGCTTTGCCTGGAGAGTTCAGCCATCAATCAGTTTCGGCAAAATTGATGAAAACATGTTGAGAGAAAGAACAGCGCTGGGGATGAGCGTCAGTCACTGCAGCCATATGCTAGCACAGTGAAGTACTGCTGATAACATACGACGCTGAAAGTTTGCAACAGAAAAATAACTCTTCTTTTTCTTCTTCTTCTGTTAGGCGCAACTTCCTTTCTGCAAATTCGATTTGGCAAAAGTTTTACTCTAGTCTGATGCAACACTCCCATTTTTTTTCCCTAGCATCCTGATCACAAACTTCCCGACAACTTGGGATGTCCTGATAATCGGATACTAGCATCAGGTATCAGTCTGACCCCGCACTCATCTACTTGTACTAGTTTTGGGAATTTTCATATGAGGGCCCCGTGATCTTTTCTGAGAACATTTGTCCCCAATGTTCCATTTATTTATTGTGGAAGTAGATCAGTGTATAGACGCGACATCAGCAGTGCTGCCTGTCTTCCCCGAAATCTCCGAACTTATCCTTTGCCGTACACAGCCATAGCTGATAAAATAGGAAGGCACAAACTATCACTAATATTAGTCATAGTGCGAAGATTGACGACTTCTTTGTGTCTCTCAAACCAAGTAGGTGCATACTGCCACTTAGTGTATTGGAGAGTGAAAATACACAAGTCTATTCGAGCATGTAGAAAAATAACGTGAACGCTGGCAAGCAGGGGAGTGGGGAGCAATCGTTCCTAAGCACGATTCAAATCATTTGTGTCTAATGTAAAAGCACCCTGTTTGTAGTCATGAACAAAGAAACTGTCAAAAAAAAAAAAGAAGGTCACCATGAGGGTGAACCGCAGGTCGTTGTAAAAGTGAAGTTAAGGGTTTTTTTTGCGAAGGTGTTATAACTGGTTAGGTCGGAAAAGTGAAAAAAGCGAGTGAAAATGCGCATATTCACATGAGCGGTCTGAGAAACGGTGAAAAAAATATTTATTCTTCAACAGGTTGACAATGGACGTCCTATTTTAGACATCATAAACTTTCTTCCTTTAAATGTACAGTATTTCTTGCGTAGTTCATGTTAAAGTTGCCATGTTGTTGTTGTTGTTTTTGAGCAGTTGTCATGGAAGGATGATGCATGTGAAGCCTGAAAGGGGAGGAAGTGATTTCCTTGACTATGGAATGTATTTGATCTTAAGTTATAATTTTCAGCTACGTGTATACGGCTTTTCAAGTAAGCATATATTAATGTAATAAAATGTTATTTCTCATTAGCCCAAAAACAAAACAGAAGAGTAAATGCATTCCCAAAAATTCTGTTCATTAGAGATGAGAGGGGTTCAACTGGGTTATGAATCGCTTTTCCTTTGTGTGCCATTTCGTGGATTGCCACACGGATTTCAAAACCAACTTTTAAATGATTTATTACCTTTATAATAGAAATGCACCGGACCGGTGGATCAGCCAGTGGCCGGAATTTGGCTGGTTGTCAGGTTGATTAGTCATGACTGCAACCAAAACACATTTCTATGGCATTACATTATCAAAAGTTGCATGTGTAAGAAAATTTGTCTCAAAACCCACTTATTACACACACTTACATTAGTCTCCAAGAGCATTAATTCAAGTCATGAAACATTCGTGTCAGAATCTGCGCGTTAGAAGCTGTGCATGGCCGCGCGCTCACAATTGCTCATGACTTTGGAGGCATTTGAGGCGGTAAGACATGACCGTTACCTTACATTCCTGCAGATCGTACGCTCTAAACTATTCACACACTAGTACCGCGTGTGGTAGGAGTGTATTGTTTAGAAATTATAAATAGTAAATAGAACAATAAATTGTGAAAATAGCGTTTGTTTAATTTAATGTTGAATGTTTAACTCTTGTACTTGAAGTTTGTTTATATGCTGCACTTGGTTTTTAAGTGAGAAAGCTAATGTTATAATAAATGGGCTACATTTAATTTCTCATGTTCAATTCAGTTGTGAATCTGGTGAATAAAGATGAGATATAAAACTTTCAAGTTATGACAGTTTTTTGTTTTCTTTTAAAAATTCGAGGTCTTGGTGCTCGCAATGATCAAGTATACAAAGAGGCGCACTAGGGTAATGATGTCACTGTTAGTCATGGCGTAAGATGACAAAGTTACCATACTGCTAAATTGATATTGTGATTGCTTATTGATTAAACTGCATTTCATCTTTTACACGATAAAGTTTCTTACCAAAGTGAATCCAACTGCTTTTAAGTCTGGCCTCAACTCCCTGAACATTCCTCAATCTTATACCTCTTCACTCTTCAGTAATCACGCAACACACACTCCGTACAGCGAAAACGGGTAATTAAACAGAAGCTGAACGTAGATTCTCATGTCTTTAATGAAGTGGTAGATGATGCGTAAATGAAGAGTTTAACAAAACCAAATTAAGGATAAAGGAATTGGGGAGTGATGGTTTAATATTTTAATATTAACTGGCTCAAGATTCTTGATATACTGCTTGGCGTACAGTGTGTAGCTAGTACAGTTAACTTGCGTTGCTAATCTGTCCACAATTCTAGTACAAATCTTAGCACAAAGCATTCAAACATTCAAACAAAAGTCCTTCCACACAGATTAGTGCAGAATTCAACATGTGCTTAAACGACACCTGTAGCAGTCGGCGCCCGGCAGCTGCTCCACGTTTCAGCTCTGGCTAGAACACACTCGAAACGCAGATGGTGTAAGTGCACCAGGTAAATGAAGTTGTCCAGTATAATACAGTCTCCTTGCTCAGAACAAAGACTCTACACATCATTCCATTCTTTCTATGAGACAAACCCGTACTGTCGAGTGAGTCTGTGAGAAGCTGCTCGGCCATGTGAAAAACAGATTCCAGCTGCACGGGAGCATGGGAAGATTAATCACTTCCCATCAAGGTGCTAGAAAAACATCCAGGCCAACTGGCAGCATGCATTTACCTGAACACACTGCGGGTTTTCTTTGCGAGCGCAGGTTATGAAAAATATCATCTGTCAGTTCAGGCAAATGAGTTTAAGACGTTTTCCCCCATCGAGAAATGGTGGTGTTGCGCAGAACACGGAGGAGGGAAAGGAGAAGGGTCTGAGAGTTGACATGTTCTCATGGCAACGCTGAGTAAGATGGATAGATGGATGGATGGATGGATGGATGGGTGGGTGGTGATGGTGGTCTCAGAAAGCCGAGAGGCTGACAGTCTTGAAAACCAGGCACGTCACTCAGCACACATTGACTCAGCCACAAGCTGAACCTGCTTCTCCACACTGCATCATTACTACTGAACATCAGCACAGGTCACTGAGACTAGCACCAGCTTCATCATATATACAGTATATACACATACACATATATATATATACACACACACACACAAAGCCAAAATGTCTCATGAGAAAACTAACAAATTTTAATATAATAAAATCAGAATCCGGTGTGCAGAAATCCCACGTAAGCACAAATCAGACTGTGGCTTAGAATTGCTGTTTACTGTTGCTATGGTTTTTATAATAAAATAACTGTACTGCATTATCTGAACACAAGAGACAGTAGGAAAGGTCGATTAAAGTCAATATATTAATGTATATCAAAAATCTGTCCGTGATCGATTAACTGGTAGCAGTCAGTTCCCTCTCATGCTACCGCACCTGTTTATTCTGCTACTGCGACGGCGGTGTACTGCTACCGTAAAAATAATAAGAAGGGCGTACTGATGGTCGGACGTGCTCTGCAGAGTAACAGTTTTAACCTTTAACACTTAAGCGCCAGCAATCTGTGCGACAACACTGCATTGTCATTATCGGACGATTTAAATAAAAATTATAAACAAAAATCCCTATTCGGGACTGTGTGCTTACTGTCATGTAGGACCAAAGTTGTCATTAATTTTAAAACACATAAATTGTATTGTTACCATAATATGGATATTATAATAAATATTATTATTATTATTATTATTATTATTGCTAAGCCAGGGGAAACAACCTAAAACAACCATAAAACAAGTAAT
This sequence comes from Heterobranchus longifilis, assembly GCA_028570985.1. NCBI lineage: Eukaryota > Metazoa > Chordata > Actinopteri > Siluriformes > Clariidae > Heterobranchus > Heterobranchus longifilis. Next base: position 18,303,355 of record JAOVVB010000020.1, on the reverse strand, counting down.
CTTACAAATCTGTGCTATTTCTTTACCTATTATACTCTTTTTTTCTTTTTTTTTCTTTCGTCATATTGCCTAGGTTGTGCTGAAAAAAAGGATGTGTCTCACTATTTCACTACACATTTATTAATACACAATAATGCAAAACATGGCTTACAATGTTCTGACAAACCGTGCCATCTCCATACACTAGTGATGGGTCGTTCATGAACGATTTGTTCTCTTTAAACGAGTCTTTAACGTGACTCAGAACAACGAGTAGTCTCGGAGAGCGATTTGTTCGTCAACAAAATTGAGTAGTTACCTTCGAGGCTTTTCCGTCTGAATCGTTCGTTCTTTTGTCACGTGACTCCCATAGACGCAATGTGGTGCAACAGATTCAAAAGAACGGATGACTCAGACTAGAAGATATGAGAGATGAGCTGCTCATTCTGTTTATTATTATATGTCCTTAGCTGCGTTGTAATATTTTCATTAATAAAACTATAGCCAAAATTTGTGTATGTAGACGTGTTGGGGGTTTGTTTATTGAAAATGCAACATTTTATTTTATTTCTGATCAAAAGAACGAAATTAACTAAATGGCTCAAAAAAAAAGATCCGTTCATTTTGATGAACGAGATTCAAAGAACCGAGTCACTAAAATGATTCAAACTTTCCATCACTTTTTTTTTTTACTTCATCTTTCCTCTCACAAATGGTTAGATGAAGGGGAGGGTTAAATGGTTAAATCTCTAAAATGTGAAATTAATAGAAATAGCAAATAAATCAAAAAAAATATTGTGCTAAAAGCCTCAAGTGTTTTCATGGCGTAGACCACTATTGTGCTGGCAGGTACTGTAATGCTGACGTGTTTCCGCTGGCTGCCAATGCAAGTATATTTCAGAACAGGAGGAAACACTGTTAACCCTAAAACAAAAAAAAAAAACAACGCTGTAAACGTTGTGAGTAAATAACGTACTCTTCAGACAAACATAGCTAAGCCGAAACCAAGCTGGTGAAAAAACAGAGCCCCTTTCACACGATCCTCAATTTGATCAGCAGCTGATCTAATTTTGAAATCATAGGAAGATCGGCCAGAGTTCTCTCACTTTTGGAAGAGAAACTGTGGGGAAAAGTACATTTTTACACCGCACTCAAAAATGTGAAATATCCAATGAAAAAGAAAAGAATTGTAGCGAAGTTATTCGAAGGTGGCTCACAGACCTTGTAGGTGGTTTACAGACAGTTTACAGACTCTGAAGGTGTTTGTGCCTCTCCGGAATGGACCACAAACTACAAAATTATTCCGCATTCCTTGTTTTGTTTTTGACATGGAAAAATTCTCACACGGGTTGGAGCAAATCTGCTAAAATTCCTAATCAGTACTCTACATACGGCGAGTATCAGAGATCTAAAACATGTGAACCATTTTGTTTATCATTTTAATGTCGAGAAACAAGTATTTCACTTTGCCCTGATCTCATGAACGGTTTGAGAACTGGGCATAAACGTTTCAAAATACGCTGAAAAAAAAAACCGCTGAAACATTTTACTATTTAATATAAAAACGTTATGGAATTCATCGCTAATCAAGATCAGGTCATTTAATAACCTGGTTGTGCTCTACTTGGTTTATAGGTTTCTTCCTGCAGTCAGAGAGACTAAGCTAAACCTGCTAGTGATCTGTAATAAAATCTGACCGCAGGCTCACTAAAGGGATTACGCTGCTGCTGTAATGAAGTTCATCCCGTTCAAACCAGCCATACGATTTAGCGGATTAATGCAAGCAAATGAACGTGCAGGGAATCTTTAGCTCATGACAATAAGCTGCATCACACTGGCCTTCTCTCTCTCTCTCTCGCTCTCCTCTCTTTCACACTCCAAAGCTGTTCATCGATTCAGTTCCCTTCTCACAGGTCCATGGTTCCCTCACACTGGCTTTAGCCTGTTTACAGAGGATGGCTCTCACAGGGCTGCATCCTGATCTGGCGGCACAGAGGACCCAATTTAAAAGTTGCTGGCTTCGAGCAATCTCGGGATATAAGCCGTGGGGGTTGTGTGCCGCTCCAGGCCTCTCGGCAATCCGCTCGTTTTCTCTCTGCAGAGCTGACGACGATAAGCGCAGCGGCGGCACCTGGCCGGATCCAGGCAGCTTTCCCAGAGCGCTCGGGACGTGTCCCGCACCATCAACTACACCACGAGGTGCCTGCTCTTCTGCATAATGTGGTGTTCACAAATCACAAATTCACCAGCAAGGGCACTTGGCAAGTCAAAGATCCAAAGTCTACTTCCCAGTCCTGTGTTGGGTTGCAGAAAGCTGATTCACTCGTCTTAGATGTTATAAACTCTTTTATCCCAGTGAAATAAAGGCGCTATGCAGAATTCTATACATTTCAGGCATACTGCAGTAAAGCCACAAATCCTACTGAATGATTTCACAGATGGTATATACCTTTAACTCCTTAATCTATAAAAATGGAAAACAAACCTGGACATATACAAGTCATTATACAGAGCTAGACGACACATGGGACTCGTATACACTCGCTGTCCATTTTTAAGGTGTACACTTGGACAACTATGCAGATATCTAATCAAGGAATCGAGCACAACACATAAAATCTTCAATCTGCAAGATTTTACAACTTAAAAGTTTGATTTTACAACTTAAAGCCTCGCTAAATAAAACCAAACCAACCAGGATGTTTCTGGGATTTGGAGAATCCAAAGTAATCCCCATGTGAACTTCCTGAAAGTCCTAAATCCACATTTACACTTTAAATCATTCTGCTGGTGCTGTGTTTCCCAGATTACATCACATGACAAGCATCCATTATTCCTCTATAAATCTATGAATGGTTAGTATTGATAAATATAAAACCAATATGAATAAGTCTAATCTGAAGCAGCACTGTCCATTAATCATGACAGCGCGCACACACACCTCCGGAGGACACACTCAAAACCTCAAATGTTGCCTCCAAGACAAAAACAAACAAACGTGTGTGTGTGTGTGTGTGTGTGTGTGTGTGTGTGTGTGTGTGTGTGTGATGAATGAGATCTCTTTCCACCTTCCTGTAATGTTTTATTTATTAAATACTTGATGAATATCAGTAGGACGCTTGTCCAGATCTGCGTGGTCAGAGTGCGTCGGACCCACAAGGGGGCGCTGTGAACTTAGCATACCCTTAACAAAAAGATCAAGAGCACACCAGCGTTCAGAGAGAAATGAAGGCCAAGGTTGGAATCAAAAGCCAAAGCCGCCCCTTTTTTAATCAAATGCATTGGCAATTAACTCAGAAACGACACGTGGACCATTAAAGGCTCCCTGAACAGGCGTCTCACTTCAGCCTCAGTCCGTAGTAGAAATTATTCTATAAAAATTACTTTCTCACGTTGGTCAGATGGAACAACATCTCAATCCTCACAGTGTACAATAAGCAATCAGGGGTGCTAGGTCTCTTATGCACATCGCCTTGAAAAATTGTGATTTTAATCGTTGTTGTTTTTTTTTAGCATCCTGGAAAAATATCTAAACTAACCGACCCCTAACCGTTTTTCAAGTTACAACCATTTCTACAAATATCCTTCATCTAATCAGAGACACCGGGAAAGAACTCTGATGATGTCAGATGCTTAGTCCTAGCGTGTCATTACAATTGAATAGTTTATAAACAGCGCTTGACACTCATGCTCCACAGAGAGAGTCTGATTAAAGACATTCCCATCCAAGAAAAGAGGACACAGCTCCTTTGCAAAGCGACCTTTCAATACCATTAAACAAAGCAATTAACTGAAATGAATGCTGCTTAAGATGCGCTCTAAAAAGCTCCACTGAGTGCTTCATCAGCAAAATCAATTAGCTTCCTTAGGAGAACATCACGAACATGTGCTTCTCTTCTAATCAGAGTACCCGCCCCCCCTCACTTTTTTTGGTTGCTTTTGTTCTGTTGTTGTGCTTGGGTCTTGTTGAGACTTGGATTAGCTTTCCTGTTATCTGTATTGGTTTTTCTTCCGTGCTATCGCTGGACTGCTTTTAGCTGGCTTTTACTTTACGAGATTACTTTCTACACCCTTGGGCTGCACGACGAGAGATGGAAAAATTAATCACGGTACTTTACACATCAGTTATTCAAACATTACGAGAGTCTAATAATTTTGTTTTATTCCACTTTACCATTTTAAAATAACAGAAAACAGCATTTGCTTTCATATTGTACAATCTGGTGTGTAAAACACACTGCCTGGTCGAAAAAAAAGAATAAAATTTGGGCTGCGTTAAGCAAAGAAAACAACTAAGGAGATTTGGAATTACTGGAACTGAGTTAAGAACCCTTAAATACATCGTCCAAACCTGGAAGGAAAGTGCTGAAGTGTCAACTCTGTGGAAGAAATGTGGTTGGAAAAAAATACTAATTTAAAGGAGATCTCTTTAACACTTGGTCAATTTGCATGACAACCAAATAACAGTAAAAACCATTAACTATGTTAAAATAGTGAAAATGAGAATTCTAAACATGCACAATGTGATGAAAACTCTCATGGGTGAAGAAAAAAGTTGGAGCAATGGAAAAAAGTCATGTGGCCTGATGAGTTCAGATGGACCCTACTCCAGAGTGAAGGCTCAGGTTCAAAAGGAAAGCACATGAAGCGATGCACCATCATGCATAGTGCCCACTGGACCAGCTTCTGGAGGCGATCTGGGGTTGCTTCAGTTGGTCGAGTCTGGACTCAGCAACGTTATGTAGCATTAAAATGAAGTCAGCAGATGCAGCGAATGTTATCGCATCCAGTTTCTTCTCCCTGATAGCAGAGCCGTATTCCAGGACTGAAATTATGAAAAGTGGTTCTGGGAACACCAGGAATCATTTTCACACATGAACTGGGCACCACAGTCTGAGCTATAATCAAAACTAAAGGCGATTGAATGAAATCTTAAGGGGGTGAGACTTTCTTTTGCCCAGGCAGTGTATTAGACATCAACAAAGCATCATCGGGTCTGTGTGTAAAAAGGCTGAGTAAAAGTAGTCATTATTTGGAGGGAAAAATCTTGAGAAAAAGCTGTTTGGTATTTCATACTACAGCATTCTTAAAAAAAAATAATAATACACAAGTGGACAGAAGGTGTTGATTTCTCTATTCCCTGTCAATAGCACAGCTGTAAATCCACAGGTCTACATCAAAACATCTACATCTAAATCCCTTGTTCACGTATGGGGACAAGTATGGAGGACGCTCTACATAAACAGATTTTAAAAGGAGAGTGAGTACTGATTATGGTGAAGTTTTCTGGAAGGATTTGTTTAACGTTTTGTAGATGGAACCTCCTACAGAGACAATCAATTCGATTACGTTTTTGATTACTGTGATTTTTCTATTCAATTTGATTCCACAGCAGTAATGTTTACGGTCTGCAGCTGTATTTTTCACACGTTTTAAGGTACAACAAAAGTACCGAAAGTAACTAATAAGCATTATAGAACAGTTCGTTCCAACTAAGCTATATGATCAGACGAGAAGCATTCAACGAGTGCCGATAATGGTCGGTAACAGCACTGGGATGTTTAACTATATGGGATATCACTCTGTGGCATAAGTGGTCGAGAGTCATTAATTAACTACACTAACTGTCAAACGCAGCACGGGTGAAAGTACGTCAGTACGGTCTCCAGGACTGAGGACAGAGCGGCTACCTGCTCTCATTTTTCCTGCTTCTGAATTCCAACTCTCTCTCCAAACCCTGATCAAGGGCACAACTTGACATGTGAGACGAGTGATAGTACACTTTAGCACACTAGCTTTCCATTCACTGCTGTTCAGGAATTAACCCTGGAACCTTGACGTTAACAGAGCTGATACTCTAAAGTGTAAAAAAAAAAGTGAAAATACAAAGAAACTTACGAGGACTGTCCACTGCTTCAAGGATTTATTCTCCTCAACTTTTAACTGCATAGTGCTGGTAAGAATTTAAAACTACTTTCACCGCTGTTAATTATACTAACCGTCAGTCTGTCAGTCGTGGTTTGTTAGTCCTGCCAGGTAAGGAAGGATGTGTGTTGGCGAAGCGAAATAACTGATTTTTTTTTATTTATTTTTTTTACTATTTTTTTGGATTTTTACCCGATTTTTCTCCCTAATTTAGTAATGTCCAATTCCTCCCAATCACTAGGGGGCTCCCACATTAAGGTTCTACTACCATTCAGTCGGGAGGGACGCAGACTATCACGTGATTTCTTCCGACCCACGTGATGTCACCGACCATCTTTTCGAAACTGCTCGCTCACGTACCGTTGGGGGCGGAGTAACCCACTCGGAGGACAGCGCTATCCGCTCCCTCCGCTTACATGAGCTCACAGACGCCCCTGATTGGCTGTAGAGCCGTGATTAATGTCGGAGCACAAAGTACCTCTCATCCCTCCCCTCCGAGAGAGCTCGGCCAATCAGCTCTCTCTAGGCCTCCGGCTGTGAGAGGTTACAGCATCACCCGGGGATCGAACCAGC
>JAOVVB010000020.1:18263484-18288613 GCA_028570985.1 Heterobranchus longifilis | reverse complement strand
TTAATATTGTTTCCGCCTTGCCATGCCTGGTTTGTATGTGCGCATCCCAGCGGGGTAAAATGTAATTTGATGGTCGGTCTATTTCTATCCGAGTCGCACAATTGGTCCGCGCTGCGTGATCCACCAGGCTGCGCGAATAAACCAGATCATCTCTGCGCTATCCGGTGTCCACTGGGCCGCGCAGATATTTGGTCTGCCCACGCCGGCTCAATCGTGTGCCACGGTTTCGTCCCACTTTAGATGTGTTTGGCTTCCCATAGAAGTGAATGTGTATTTGGTTACGTAATGTGCAACGTCACGTGATCTCAATTGCGATTAAGACGATAGACCAAAATCTCTATCAGTTGACAAAATAATCGGTTAATCGTGTCTACCGGTATATCACCCACCCCTATGTGTGTGTTACTGCCGCAGCTGAAATACTCAGCTGAAATGCATATTTTTATACCTCAATCCCTTCTTTATTGCTCTCCTCCTTCAAAAGTACCACTTCACTATCTTTGTAAAATATCTAAAGTTGAGTCGCCGCTCATCAGAGAACAGCAGAGCTGAGCAACAAGCCTGGGGGAGGGATATCTACTTATATGAGGTCACAACAGGGGAAACATCTAATTGGCTTGTTTACACCACGGCCAATAAAAAAGAAAAAAAAATTGACAAAATGGCACACACAAACACACACACACAGAATATCCAAAAATGACTAAAAAGTGAATTTTGCATAACAGGATTGCTTTAAAGCTAAATGGATTTGCTTTAAATGTAAAGGACTTATAATTATATAATACTGTATCTTTTCAAAACGTTTGTGTGATTTATAAAGAATAACGATAATAAACAATATTAAAGGAAAAATGTAAAAAACTTTATAGTTAACTGACAAGCACCCTGGCAACCACATGGAATACCATAGGAACAAAATTTCAACACCTAAAACCCAAAGCAACTGCCTAGCAGTACCACCACTCTCCACATGTGCACGTGTATCTTCTGAATGGCCGACATGGCTTTACGGTTAGAGTTAAATCTCTAACCCTGTTGATTTGGCATGCTCTGACAGCGTGTTTCTGTTTCAGCGTGTCTTTCATTGTAAAATTTTTTTAGGAATGGGAGGGGGAGGAACTTGGGGATGTTTACATACCCGTGTACATGTGGATTGGGCCTGAATGTTAGACACTAACCATGACGCATTTAAAAAACCATGCATCTACCCAAAAAGCATCATTCTTATGCAAAATTGTGTTACACACAAAAGGACTTAATAGCTGCATACAAGTTTTTAAGCAATGTTTAAAGCTCTATAAATCTGATGAAAAAAGTGCGCGCACACACACACACATACACACACACACGCGCGCGCACAGAACAGGCATGGGCAAAATGGAAAAAGTTTTACTAAGTATAAAATGAGGGCTGAACTCATGTGACCCAGAGAAACCATTAAAAACAACATCATGAACACAAAGCGGCAAAGAACTGATTAATTTTCTGAGCAGCAAGTAATACGGCAAGCAGTGCTAATCAAGAAAAATGACACATAATTAACCCTTATTGAAAACTGCACCTCAAGCAAAACGGCAAAAAATTAAAGCCATACATCTCCTGGACGTACTGAGACAGTTTTGTTAAGTACCGTATTATCTGGACTATAAGCCACATGCCTTCACTTCTGCCTTTTACAAAAGGGGAATTATAAAAATAAATGAAAAAAGATCAATATACAGTTGATTCGCCGTGTATGCTGCATTAATTACCGTCCAAAATGTTTACACTGTCTATAAAATGTCTTCCATGTTCGACTGAACCGTTACGACTTCATTATACGCAGTTTCATTTCATCACTTCAAAAGCAAATCAAACACCCACACTGTCTTGGCTGATGTGCGCTTGACATGACGTCTATGATCGAGTTATTAATGCAGTCTCTCACCTATACAAACGTCGATTTTCCCCTTGATGGCGGCCTCATGGAGCGGCGTGTAGTTCCAGTTGTCTCTAGCGTTGGGGTCGGCTCCCTGGCACAGCAACAGGCTCACCACCTCAGCGTGGCCGAACGAGCAGGCATTGTGCAGGGGGATCAGACCACCATCGTCACGAGCATGCACGTTTGCCCCGGTCTGAAGAAGATGCTCCACAACGTCCTTCCTTCCAAAACCTGGAAGAAGAAACATGCATTTTGCACTACATATAATACATATAAGAGGATTAGATAATACATACATCCCCAAACTAATGCCACGTGATGGCGATGTTAGTTTCCCGAAGGGGGCCGCCCAAGCCTGTGTCTGCTGATGGGTAACTGGGTTACCTTGGAAACAGCTCTCAGCTACAGCAAATTAGTTTGCTACCAGTTAAAAAAAAATAATAAACAAACATTGTTGGTGGTGGTCAGAACAGCGTGAACAGTTGTGGTCATTAAAAACGGGAACAATGGATAATGTATATTTACAATCTATATGAATTGTTTACAGTCTATATGAATTGAGCCAATATGAAAAGAACCCCGACATGAAATCTATTCAGACACTGGACAGCAAAGCGCAGGGACAGCGCATCACCACGTCATTGTGTTTGGAAAGAAACCAAACACATCAATATTGACTTAAAAAATATTGTGCATTCCACAAAACAAATTTAATGACACTGAATAATTATCATCAGTACAGCCCTGAAAAGTTGTTTGTACAACTTATTTATATGGACATATTTTTAGCGTGGACAGGATTAGTTTTTATTGCACCACTTTAAAATAATCACTCACTCATCGTCCATATCCTGTATACAGTGTCACGGGGGGCCTGGTGCCAATACATCGCAGGGCACACACACATACACCCACTACAGAGGAACACCAAATAGCCTAATCTCTGGATTGTGAGAGGAAACCAGAGAACCCAAAGGAAACCCACCAAAACATGGGGAGAACATGCAAACTCCATGCACACAGACTCAGGAATCGAACCTGGACCCTGGAGGTGCAGGGTGACAGTGCTAACCAATAAACTGCACTTTAAGCCCTCGCTTAAAAACTTAAAAATTTATTTGACTGCAGAAATGAGGCCTTAGGCATGGGGTGGTAAAAAGGGATCAGGATTTTATACATCAGGATATGGTTTATAAAAACCTGAGCAAACTGTGCAAAAGTAATAGAAGTTAATGCTGGAGTGGCAAAACTTATTTCAAGGGTGGCAGCTGCCCGCTTGAGGCCACGCCCCCTGTACCAAAATGACAATCATAATCTTTTTTTTTTTTCAAGACACATTTGTAAACTTATTGTAACTGAATAATTCCACCTACACACTTTGTATAGGGAACAAATCAGTCAAAGTATCGCTAATGCCGCTTCTGAAACGGGCCACTGAACTAAATCTCGGCTGTACAGTAGCTAGCAGGCTGCAGTTGCCTAGCATTAGCGAGCTACGTAGCGGAGAACTTGGTAATAAAGTCCCGGGGACGTTATTTACCTGCGGCAAAGTGCAGGGGAGTGGATTTGCGCCCGGCCATGTCTTTAGAGTTAACGTTCACCGAATCCACCAGCCGTTTGACCCGAGACACGTCTCCGTTTCGGCAGGCCTCGAACAGCTCCCGGAAAGCGCCGCTGCTCGCGCAGCCGCCGGCCGGGCTCGTGCCGCCTGAATCCGGGCTCGAGCCTCCCGTGGTGCTCGGAGAGCTCGCGCTGCTAATGCTGGTGCTGCTGCTGCTAGTACTGCTAGTGCTGCTCGCGCTGCGGAGCGGAGCGGGGGAGGAGGCCGCGCTCGGGTCCGCATCTCCGGCCGCGTCCTGTTCGCCTCCAGCCGGGGGCGAGATGTTCGGGACGCTGGCGCCCGGAGGGGATCCAGGCGGAGTGAGAGAAGTCGAGACAACGCGTGGAGGCGAAGATAAAGTCTGGTGTTGCTGCTGAGAAGCGCGACGAGACGTCGCCATTTTTCACCACACTCTCTCTACTAGCAACAAAAACAACAGGCTCTGAGGGGGGACTTCCGGGAAGTGTCGGGGCCAGCTTCCGGTATCAAATTGCAGTTTGATCAGAGTGCGGTGCAATAACACAACGTGACGGGTGATGAAATAAATGGAAAGCGGAATGATTTGCCTTCGCTTAGATTCTAGCGTTTCTTTTCAATGTCAGGTAGTTACTAGATGCAGTCGTACGTTACAAAGATCTCCATATTAATTGGGCATCATGATTATATTGGCGTATCAAAACGTGTGCAGTAGAAGATAAGTTATAACACAGAAAGAGGTGTTCGGTCACAGCGTCACAAACTCTTTATTTACCACATTCTAATATTTTACCTCAAGAACTGTAAAGTATTGGAAGATTTGGATGGAGAAACTCACTTTTATTTGCTTCAAATATCGCCAGCAACAGAGTTTAAATGATGAACAAAGAAGTGATTCAGTGACTGGCCATTAGGAGCAATGATGGCTGGTGATTGTTTTTTTAGGAACGATGCTGATCAGTGATTGGTTGTTGGGACTGACGATATCCAGTGATTGGCTGTTATGACTGACGATATCCAGTGATTGATTGTTATGACTGACGATATCCAGTGATTGGTTGTTATGACTGACGATATCCAGTGATTGGTTGTTATGACTGACGATATCCAGTGATTGGCTGTTATGACTGACGATATCCAGTGATTGGCTGTTATGACTGACGATATCCAGTGATTGGTTGTTATGACTGATGATATCCAGTGATTGGTTGTTGGGACCGCTGATATTCACTGATTAGTTCTTGGGACCAACGTGATCAATAAGTAATTGGCCATTGGGAGGGAACGTGGTCAGTAATTGTTGTTAGGAACAATGTTGGAGCAACAGTTTAGACACAGGCAAGCACAATGGTGTAGTGGTTAGCTCGCATCTCTAGGGTCGAGTGTTTGAGCTCTGCTATGGGTCTATGTGTTTGGAGATTGCATGTTCTCTGTGCTTAGTGGGTTTCATCCCTCGGCCCAGAAGCATATGGATTATGTGAAATGGCATTTCCAAATCATCTGTATTGTGTGACAGACTGGCATCTGTCCTTTTTGTCCTAGGATACCTTTGATAAGCTCCAAGCCTTACCTGACCCCGTGCAAGATAAGTTGTATAGACATATAGAGTGGTATAGGGAAGTGAGTAGACACAGGTTTAACATGAAGCTTTTGTCTCTAAATGTACAAGATGACCAATAAGGTACTTATGTGAAATAAAGTGTGATACATTTATACATTGCTGTTTCTGGTCTGCTAGAACCAGCAAACCAAAGAGGAATGAACATGCTCAGTGATGTGGACAAGGTGGTCCCTTGTCTTTGATTTGGACAGTTGTGCATGGCCACAGATGGATTACAGTAAGCAAGTGTACCATAATAGTGACCCTACATGGTAGGTGAATGTCAAGGTGTTGTGGGTTCTTACAAAGAATGTCATAGTTATGGAATTCAAAAGATGAAAAAATCTGATGGGATTTGGACACAATGAAATTTGCTCCACAGCGACCCCTGTTGGTCAGACTATGGTCCAAAAATCTTGGTCTATCAGAGATTCATTAAAAGCATTCAACAAAACTCTGTACACTGAACATGTCCAGTCTCATTTGATTCCTTTTTATCTCCATGGCCCACTCTAGCTGTAATTAAGTTCTAATCCTAATTCTGCTAAACAGTCATTGTTGGGTCCTCAAGGTTTACCCTTAACCTTCAGCTGTTTCAGTGTGAATCATTCTAGATAAAAGTGTTAGCCAAATAAATAAATGTAAATAAATGCCATGGACTGGTGTCACCTCAAGTTTGTTTTTCTGCATTGTGGCCAGTGTTTGTGTATCAGGCTTTGAATCCATAATAAGCAAGGCCAGAATTAAGCCCCTACTAAAGATTAATGAATGAATAAATGAAGTGTCCCAACCTTGAATTATCATCTCTGTCACTTCTGTGCTAAAACTATCAGTCAAATTGAGATTAAGTAGAATGGGGTAGGTCTACTTTTTATGAATGCCAACAACTTGGGAACAGCACCAATAAATATTTTATATGGAGTTTTAGATTTAAGATGCCTTTATTGCCTTTCGTAGCACAGGTGCACTGGAAGTCTTACACGGTTATTAGTTATCTATAACTTAGGTGTCCAGACAGAAAAGCAAAGAAAATATTTTAATAGCGAAGAAGAAGGTATTGTTTATGAGAACAATTACACATTTTGGTGGATTAATTTTGAGATAATATTGCACAAATATTTTGGCCTCCAGTCTGTGTGCATGCATGTTCTCCACATTGTTGGTGGGTTTCCTCTGGGTACTCCAGTTTCCTCCCACACTCCAAAAAGATGTGGCGTAAGGTGATGTGTTTTTAAATCTGTATTGTATAATTTGTGCAGGTCCAGCACCAGGACTGATTAAATGCTCATTCAAAATCTCTCCTTCCATCAAGAGCTCCAGCCTGACAATGAGATATTAAACTAGACCAATCAGAGACTGGAAGGTCAAGGACAAGGGAAGAGCCGATCAGAATTACCCATATTCCAGACCAATCAGAGACTGGAAGGTCAAGGACAAGAAAACAGCCAATCAGAATTAACCGCCTTCCAGCATTTCATCAACTGTGAGATGTTGAGAAAGCATAAGCATTTGAAGGAGCCAAAATTTAGACGTGCACATGATACAGATACAGACCAAAAATACTATTTTGTGTGCTTGAAAGCTTTTTGCTCAAAAATGACAGAAAATTCAAGGTCATATTTGGCAGCTATACACAGAGCAACTGATATTTAAACATTTAACATATCCTATATTTTTTTAAGGTCTCATAGACATGATGATGTTTTTTTTAAATCTAACTTCACACTAGTATCACTAGTACCACAGCCAAATAACCATTGGCTCGTAAGAGTGGGGTGGGGGGTGGGTAGGTGAGATGGCTGCAGATGTAGTGTGGTTGACACATTCCTCAGGAAATCATTGTGCTTACAGAATTACAAGTCTACCATTATTGATTACTCCAGGCCTCCTGCAACCCTCCACAGGATAAACAGTATACTGTAGATACTGAATGGATGGATATTGCACATATATTTACTGGTTATTTTATTAGTAACACCAGTACACTTGTTCATTCATGCATTATGCAATCAGCCTAAAATGTGGCAGCTGCGCCATAAATAAAAAGCATGATGAGCAGGAAAGCATCACAGGACACACAACACATGGAGTTTTCATTGTCAGGTTTGTGTATGCATGTGAGCTTTAAAAAGAAATGGATGTGGAAAACAAAACATGGTAAGTGATCTGTTAATTATTACAGTTTTTATGGATTTATATTTTGTGTTATATAAGTCAACAGGCTCCACTTTACATTATACAATCAATAAAAAATATGCATAAAAAACAGTTTCTCATACTGGATTCAGGACAAATGTTAGAAAAATAATTGTTCAGGAAAAAAAAACTCTTACTCATTTTCACTCATTCACTTATTCTGTACAGTTTCAAGGGAAGCTGGTGACATGGGCTGAAGGCAGGATACACCAGGCCATCACATGGCACAAGCACACACACACTCACACAAAATGGGCAGTTCAGAAATTTGCCATATATGCATGTCTTTGGACTGTGGGAGGAAACCGGTGTGCCAGAGGAAACCCACCAAGCTCGTAGAGAACAAGCAAACTCCATGCAACAAGACAGCTGAGGTTTCACCAGAGAAAAGTCTAGGGAGGTACTTCTAGATAGACATCTAACATTTCAGACTTGTAAAAAAAAAAAAAACATGTCTTTCAGTAATTCAGATATTCTTCACTTTTATGTGAATGCACCTTACCATTTAATTCAGACAGGACGACGGGGTAGAGTTACGATACAAGATTTGCCTTTCTCACAAGATTCTATTCACAACATCAGGTAAGGTATAATACTGTATAACCCAGGATTGCCAGATCATCAGAAGTTTTCAGAAGTCCTGAAAACCGGCTCGGTCTGATAAAAAAAAAAAATCTATTCAGCGAACTGGGGATGGAAAATGTTAGGGGAAAAAAAACCTTGACTTTATGGAAACTTGAGTTTCTTTGTACTTTCACTTTACCCGTAACCAGAAAGAGAGAGAATACTGTATGTTTTGTGTGTATTCACACACACACACACACACACACACACAGTTGAGTTGAGATGATCTAGTTTAAAAGTTCATTGTTCTGTGTATTTTAAATGCACTCATCTTACCATGTAACATTATGTTCCCGTCACAGGTATCTTTATTTCATGCCATTTTCATGTAGGTTTTTGTGCTGTATCATCCAAGAATGCTCTTTAAGACCATTTAGATGAGTCCTAATTACAATAAGCCTTGCTTAAGCACCTAACAGTGGTAGATTCGGGGTCCTGGGGCTTGAACTTCTGATCTTTTAATCAGTAAACCAGAGCCATAACCATCTGAGCCATCACTGTCCACCCTCTCCAGATGGCTGTGTTCGTAATCGTGTGCCTATCCGTAAATGTTCCATACAGTGCAGATTCGTTCTGGGTTGAAAGTTAGCGATAAAAATTACTAGCAATTTCTGGGTGGATTTGAGTGGAGTGCATTCGGACATGAACATGTCCCCTTAAATTTAAAAGTAAAAGTTACGGAAAGGGAGCATATGTCTGAAAAAAAAAAACATTTGATTTTACAAGCCTGTCATAAGCAACCCTATTAGATTTTTTAAAAAGTTTTTGGTCAGAGTATGTTTATAGTAAAAAAAAAAAAAAAAAACTCTGTTATTCTCTCTGTTATTAACTCAGTAATTCTGTTGTAATCTTGTATGTAGCTATGAAATTCCCATGCTAGATTCTGTCAGTCTGTGAGCACATGTTGTTTTCAGGCAGCGACCCCAGTTCATGCACTTGACATGTTTTGACAGATTTTTATCAGAACAGCTTTCTATTAATAGAAGCTATGCAAAGGCGTAGTTCAAAGTCTCCGTCTGTGTCTGGCTCACAGCTATTTGTAAAACGTCACATGTTTCCTTGAACTTCATTAAGCAATCCATGCATCCCTGACCCAATATTGACCAACACAGCTGGTCCCAGGCAGTCGTGTGCTCTGAGAGATGATGAAATACGCAGACCTGGTGGTGAAAAATTCTTTGCTAAATGTTTGTTCTTTTGCTCAGATGTGAGTCAAGGTGACTGGTTTCAGTCACTTTCCTAATTTGCATACTTAATTACTGTCTAAATGTGACCATATCGATACATAACAGCTGTATTTATGTAACATTTATCAATGTTTGTGTTGAGTATTAAATATACACTGTGTGCAAACATCAGCCTGAAGAGTTGGGTTTTTATTTTATTTTATTTTTTTTATTCAGTTTTATTTGCCTATTAAGATTCTTAGGAAGAATTTGACTTGTTTAAATTCTTTTAAATTCAGTGACGGTTAAAAGAAAGAATCAGCAGAAATTTCATTACACAAGATATATTTGGTGTTTGACTTTTTTTTGTTTGTTTGTTTTTTAATTTGCACAAGGCTAAAGTAGGTAGTAATGGAATGTGTCACTGCAAATCATTCTGTAAATCTCCACCTCAAACCACATCCGGGTCTTCAGTGATGTCACACAAATATGCTGATGTGGTTTAGGACACGGTGGGACCTCCTGTCATATACTGCTCATAAACACAGACACAACTTTATGTTCATGTTGTACAAACTGAATCCTAAAATTAAAAATGGAACTTTAACAGAAACCTGGGTGAGTTATGTGGATGAGAGCACTGAACAAATCATTTGACTTCAGATGGAAACTGGTGGCACCGAAACTAATCGGGGAGGTCCACAGCAACAGGGGCAATGTGAAGGTTATGATGAGTAATTTTGAAATTTATTAAGATTTTTAATTCGACTTTAGTATTATTGTGTGTTTTATGTAAATCCATGATCTACAGTTGTGTGTAAAAATGAGTGCCCCCTCTTTTAAGTCCATGTTTTTTGTGAACAAACATAAAAAAAATCATCTGAATGTAACGAATCTAAGTATTAGGCAAATACAACCTCGGACGAACCACAACATATAACTTTTTTCTACCATGATATTATTTATTTAATTTAAAAATTAAATAAATAAAACAGGAAAATACTAATACCCCCCATGATTCAACAGATCCACCATTATCAGCAATAATTTGAAGTAATTGATTCCTCTATGACTTTATCAGTCTCTCGCATCATTTTGGTCTATTCTTCAAGGTCGACTCAATGACTGCAAGGTGCCCAGGTCCGGTGGCTGCAAAAACAAATCCAATTCATCACCGCTCCACAGCTGTGCTTTACATCGAGTCTGAGGTCTTGCTGCTAAAATGCTGTTTGGTTTTCGCCGAACATGGCAATGGACATTAAGGCCAAACAACATTGTTCCTCAGTTGTGTTTCCATGTACCTTTTAGACAGAAGAGGTTTTCTCCTGGCAACCCTTCCAAACAAACTGTACTTGTTTAGTCTTCTTTTAATTGTGCCGTCATGGACTTTAACATTTAACATGCTCAGTGAGGCCTGTACAGTTTGATATGTAGCTCTTGCAATTTTTCGTATTTCTCTGAGCGTCGCACAGTCTAACTTTGGGGTGAATGTGCTGGGACGTCCACTCAATGAATGCTTTCCACTTGTGAATAATCTTTTTCACTGTAGAATGTTGAACTCCAAATTCTATGAATATTGTTTTATAACCCTTTTCAAAATTTTCTGTAGCAACAATTGCTTCTCTAAGGGCTTTGTACGTCTTGCCAGTGTGTTAACACCAGAGGTGTAAAGAGTAATAAACTTTTGTACTTTTGTGTTTAATAAATAATGAAACAGTAAAAAAAGTTATATGTTATTGTTCATTTGAGGTTGTACTTGCCTAATACTAAGACCCACTATGAGTTTTTACACACACACGCACACACACACACTCAAATAGAATTAAAAGGGGGGCACTAACTTTTACACATGACTGTAAGTATAATCTCAATTAAGTCCACTTCAGCCCCAGGGTGTAATACTACCATGTGGACAAGTTAAAAAGGATGAATATTTATCTACTTCACTGTACAATAAAGGAGAAAGAAACACAGTATGTCCTCCTGATCATTTGCCTTCAATAAGCATTTATCCAGATCAGAGTCATTGTGGATCTCGGAACATACAGTCAAGCTTGAGTATGCTCTGGGTGTAACAGTTACACATAGGGGAGTTTGTCTTAATTATTACACCTACTTGCATGGTTTTAGAAGGTAAGATATTTTAAAGAATGGTAGTCAGCTTCATGAACTACAATCCTGTATTACAAAACGAGAAAAAGTTTTGAGGTGAGGTTTTACTTTCATGTGGAGCTTGACAGAACACCTTGCTTAAGCTTAGGGGCAAATTGGGAAGTTGAAGGTTTTTCCAGGCTTCAGCTGTCCTGTTTCAGTGAGTCTGCACTCAGGATAGCCTCAGATCCTACTTCTTGGCTGACAGGAGTGGAACTGCACGTGATCTTCTGTGGTTGTACCTCATCCACCTTGATGCTTGATGTGTTTTGTGTTCTTTTCTCACTACAGTTATAGAGTGATTATTTGAGTTATTGTGGATGACCTGGCAGCTCAGACCAGTCTGGTTATTCTCCTTAGATTTCCCGCATTAACAAGATGTTTGACTCTGCAGACCATGTGATCGCTGGATGTTTGTTTTGTTTTTTTGCACTATTCTGTGCAATCTCTAGCGACCGTTGGGTGAAAATCCCAGCCAATCTGTTACCACCAACGTCTATTATGATGTTTAATGTCAGCATCATATGCAGAGTGGAACCTTGGATTGCGGGTAACTCTGTGTGGGGGCGTTTTGCAAGATGAGGAAAATTGTAAAATAAATTTTAACTTAATAACCGAGCAAGGTCTTGATATACGAGTAGTACGTATGCGTTTAGTCTGGTGAGCATCACATAATCACAATTGAGCCAATAATTCTTTTCTCTCGCACGTGCTACGGGATTATTGGTAATCATCTCCCATGCTCAGTCTCAGTGCGATGCGTCACTCGTATGGTCAACATCTGTGCGCACGTGCACTGTTTATTATAACACTGTGTGTGTTCACGCATGTAAAGCAAAAGCAAATGTTACCTGTTAAAGATCCAGGGTTTCTCTCTGTCAGAAAGCAGTAATTCTGTTAGTGTGTGTGTGAATGTGTGCGAGTGTCATTATAGAGTTTCCTTGTTAAAGTTTTCAATTCTTGTCAGCCAGGTCCAAATGGGAGTCTTTGCAACCAGACTCTACTACGGCTCAACCTATACCATTAATACCACATGCCTATGGCTGTGCGTTGGATATTTTAGGTGGTAAACAGAAACCGAGAGGTCACACGTTCTCTGAAGAAAGTAAAAGGTCATAGTCCAGTCCTTCTTTTTGGGGCCATTTAGTTCTGGCTACTCTAAGCACAGTTTAATAATTAAACATCTACCGTAAAAAGCAAAGGTTTTGTACTTTGTTGTTGTTGCTTAAATTACTTAATTTTAAAGGTGAAAAAATAAATATGCATGGAGTAATGTTATCATTAAATGTTTTGTTCCATTAAGAAATGTTGGAAATGTCTTCATTTTCTGTATTTAACAAAATGCAAAAAGGCTACATTCTTTATTACTCTGATTAAGCTCTTTACTCACGTGCCATATTTAGGTTTTACAGTTAATATTAGTTGTGTCTATGAGTCTTTAATCTATTGATATAACAGCTGTATCTCTAAGTTCACCTGCCTTTAACAGAGCATTCATTCAGATCCACATCAGAAGCTGCATGCGCTTTAAATAATTTACAAAATAAATTTTTTTAAAAAATCACTCTATCATTGTTTTTTGGTATGTAATAGTCATAGTGATTAAGTAAGGGAGAAAACTCAGTATTTTGTTATATGAAATAATAAAGGAAGATTCTTTTACCCCCAAATAATAGATTTTTTCCCTTTAACAGCATGGTTTTATTCCACAGCAATTTTACAATTATTCAAATTTTATTAATGAAACAGCAGCTCTTTATATTTTAAATTTGTTTATACGTTAATTACATTTAATGTTGTGGAATGTTAACAAAAATGGTTTAAAAATCCTGATAAATAATTAAAGCGTTAATGAAATCAGAGATATTATTATTTCAGGTTGAAGCATACTTGTCTGCCTGTCTTGCTGTATGGCACAACTCTCTTCCCTAACTTATTAATACAAAGAAATACAATGTTGTAAGATTGAGTAACTTACGCCTTGTTTACGCCGTGTTTGTCTTGTCGTCAGCCAAATACACTCTCTGTTCGGTAATCAGAGAGTGAATCACAGATTAGAAATAAAAAAAAGTAGATCAGAGAAAGATAAAGTTTTGTTTTAAAACGACTCCAGCGCATTAAAATTCACTTACACTACTTCAACGCTGTTATTTCAAAGGTATCATCCGGAGATCGCGAGTTTGATTCCCGGGTGATACTGTAACCTCTCGCAGCCAGAGGCCTAGAAAGAGCTGATTGGCCGAGTTCTCTTAGAGGGAAGGGATGAGAGGTACTTAGTGCTCCCACATGGCCAGTCAGGGGCCCAATTACACTACAGCCAATCAGGGGCATCTGTGAGCTCACGCACGCGGAAGGAACAGATAGCGCTGTCCTCCGAGTGTGTGCCATCCCCAACGGTGCATGAGCAAGCAGTTCGAAAAGATGCGGTCAGCCGGCGTCACGTGGTTCAGAGGAAACATGTGATAGTCTTTGCCCCTCCCGACTGAGTGGTAGTAGTAGCCATAGTGTGGGAGCCCCCTAGTGACGGGGAGGAATTGGACACGACTAAATTAGGGAGAAAATCTATATATTCAGTTTAGATTTCCTAATAAATATCTATGGGATATAAGTGTCTGTTTATAATGAGCAAGTAAATTATTAGTAGCTTATTTTAAAGTAGATTATTAAATCCGGCACATAACTGTTCATAACATCGCTTTTACTCAACATTTTGATTTAATTTATGGTTAACCTTCAGACAGATATCTGAAGACAGCTACAGGTCGTAACTGGGAAGAAAAGAAGAACAAGGTGAAAAATAAATGAAAAGGGGTTGAGACCAATTGTGCATTTGCTTAGTGTTTATTTACAACAAAGGTCAATAAGCAAATCCCCAAAAAGTGGCTAAAAGCTTCAGAAGCCGACAAGGCCAAAATAATAAACTAAATTCCCTCTAGGTAGTCCTGAAATGAAATACCTAAAGCTGCACCTAAATAAACAGAAATACAACACGCTACCCATACTGCCGTACTAAACACAACCAGGAGAAAACAAAGTATGAACCAAATGTCATAGATTTCCTACTAAGCCACTATTTGCACAATTATATACAAATATGTTCAAACTGTATTTACAAAAACCAAGCAAAGAAAACCAAAGAAGAGCAAACCCAAAGCACAGTCAGAACAAGCAAATGGAAAGAAACAGGAAAGACTATCAAATACCAAACATCAAAGGGGGAAAACAGAACGTAGTCAAGAACACAGTATTCTCAGTATAATTTTCACATTAGTCGCAATATAAGCAGTAAGCAAAAACACTGTCTGCAGCGCTGTAGTCTGAAGGGCCAATGTAGGCCTCTGGGTCTCCTGGTTAACCAATCGTCAGGCAGGAGGCGGGATCAACAAGGGCAGAGCAATTGAGCAATCAACAGATTGCAGGAACCAATTGCAGTGGCGGGACCTGAAACATTAAGGGACATACCACCAGCAGAGACACAAAGCAAGCACAAAATAAAAATAAACTTAATATTGCAATATAGCTAAATACTACAAAAGTTTAATTAAATTCTATTTAGTAGTCGATTTAAGACGTGTACGGGTTTGACGTATGTGCAGTACACTTTCAAAACTTGCGCTTTATAATCTGGCACAGATTATTCAAACCAAAAAATCCAAAGAGCACCTTTAATGCTCTGTGATATATTGGTAGCATGTTGGAATTTTGTTTTGTTTTTTCAAATGCAAGAAAAAATATCAAGACATGAGACTAACAGGAACTAATTTATTTTGTGGTCATTTTCAAGATTACACTTAATAAAAAATCTATTAACATGTATAACCTTTATTAATAAATAAAAAATATAAAATCCATGGCAAATTGTTTTATTCATTTAAATGGTTTATATCCTTATATATATATATATATATATATTTTTTTTTTTTTTTATTTTTTTTTTTTTTTTTATTATTTTAGTAATATTCATCTGAATACAGTATTATCTGAATATTCACACATCTGAGCCACCTCAGAAGTGGGTGCTCCAGCACTGCCTGTTTCTTCAATTTAAGGTTTTGCACAGAGTCCATTTTTCCAAAACAAGGCGGGCTAAAATATATCCTGATGTAGAGGACAGATATGACAGGTGTCATGCCTCAGTCACATGTTTTTTTTTTTTTTGTATCATGTCCACTATACTTGGAGTACATTTGCAGCCATGTCTATCAATTGCTATATTTGAAGATTAAATATACACTGATGGAATATTTGAACTAGGTCATGCATCGGAAGGTATGTATGACCTGTCTGATATTCACAGATCTGTCTGAGCCGGAGGGTCCGGGGTATGTGTGTGTGTGTATGTATTTTTGATTGTGTTGTGGGTGGGTGGGTGCGGGGTTCTGTACATTTCTTTTTTCTCTCTGATGTTGTATTAACATAATATAATTAATGTAGTGATTTTCTTGAAATGTTTTGTATATGATGATTGTTCAATAGAAGTATTCTAATAATAAAAAAAGAAGTGGAAATTTGGAGCTCATAATCACACAAGTTTTAGGAAAAAAGTTTGTCTTTTGTTAGCAACCAGCTAGCCATCTAAGTGTAATGTGTGTATTGTATGAGTAAATGTCTAGTTTCCTCCTATAACCAGGATGGTATAGCCAGTTTTAAAGATTTAACAAGCAAATAGGATCTGTATGTTGCTTTATCTAAAGCAAATATTTCAGACAAATCAATCAAGAAGTTCTGCTTTGTAAACCATTTATGCTTGAGCAGCCATGTTGATTTGATGCTGCTTGCTGAATGAACCTAGTAGGAAGTGGAGGGGTGTTTTCTTTGGATCTTCCTAGGAACTGAGGAAGTGTTTTCTTTGGATCTTCGTAGGAGTTTAGGGGTGTTGCCTCCTTCCTATGCAAAGGCTGCACTAGCCTAACTACTTATGTAGGAAATGTTTGCTCTCCAGTTTGATCTTTAGGTAGATAATTCATACTGCTCATACTGCTTATGGTGGCAGGGTGGCTTAGTGGTTAGCACTGGCGCCTTGCACCTCCAGGACCCGGGTTAGATTCCCCAATGGGTCTGTGTGCATGTGCATGTGCATGCTTGGTGGGTTTCCTCTGGGTTCTCCAGTTTCCTCCCACATTCCAAAGACTTGCAGATTAGGCTAATTGGCATTTCCAAATCATGTAGTGTGTGGATGTTAATCAGAGATTGTACAAATTGAAATAAATACAATGGTCACCACTGAGGTTCCTGGATAAATACACACACAAGCTATACAAGTATTGCGTCTCTAAATGGTAAGGTCAGATGTGCTTTTCTGGGCATCTGATTTTTTTCTTGCGCTCAACGGTCAAGGGTTCAAGTCCCAGCACCACAAAACCATGACTTGCCATTGCCATTGTCTTGACCAAGACCCTTAACCCTATTCACTCCAGGGGCACTATATCATGGCAGACTATGTGCTCTAACCTAAACTCCCTACCAAGCTTGGTTATGGGGAGAAAATATTCTCCCCATAACTGTGTTGTTAAAGTAAATGTGACAAATAAAGGCTTCTTCCACAAAATGTTTGCTATGCCAAACATTTTTCTTATATGTCATAGATTTTTTCTCATTATTTTGCTGTTTTTTTCCCCCAGACTCAGAGTTGCAAGGATAGCTTCTTAAGCTTCCACTAAGGGTTCCATCATCCTTAGCTTCATTTCCTCTCATGTGTTACGTCTCACTTACTCACTGGAGCTTAGAACAAATCCTGTCGATGCCACATAGGGGCGAGGAATCCAGCAGCGTAAGAGTGTCCTGCTCTGTGGGTGGGAACGATGTCTTTTCTCCGTCCCTGGCCAATTAGAGAGACAATGCCTGGTCATAAGAAAAGAGAATTTAGCATATAATTAGCACTCTCTTCTTTTGACATCACATAATCAGCTCTTTTGTATGTATAATGATGCATTTACATTTGGCTGTTTGAGCAAAAATTAATCGTATAAAAATAAACCGCCACCACCACCACCACCATTATTCCCAGCCCCCACCCCATCCCCCAATGTAAATGTGGGCAATGATCTGAAACATGCTTGGTGTCTGAAGATTGCTTCTACAATTTTGCACTATAATCATTTACTACATTTGCTAGATTAGTATTTAAATCATCATCCTTGTTCATCTTCATGGCAGATGATACAGGGAGTTGTTCAGGGTCTCATTAAGAAAGTCATACTCAGAGTTCATAACAGTTATAGCACTATTTTACGTCCTCAAAACTATGACTCACCTTTAGCTCGAAATCTGATCATGTATACACCTCAGAAAACTTTAGCAAGCCACAGACAGGCAACCAAAATAAAATACCACCAGATTTTTAAAAAACTTCCTGAAACTCTGATGTTCTTCCATCGTGTGTGTGTGTGTGTGTGTGTGTTGGTTAATGATGTAAAAGTGGTATGTCATGATGCACAGCTAAGGGTGCCATTATTTATTTCTGTTTTATTTTAATTATCTAGTCTTGTTTGTGTTAATTGATGGATTTATGTTTGGATCAAGTCAGCAATATAAAGATAATAATAAGATAATCATGTTTCCTGAGTTGTTTTTGATCTTAAATTTTAGTGATATTGTGATATTCACTAACAAGGCTACTTGACTGGAATTGCGAACGATTTTTTTTATTTTATTATTATTATTGGCTTATCATTTTTACTTAAAAAAGATAAATTAAGGCTGATGGTGCCATTATTAATTTATTTATTGGTTTATTTATTATTTTAATTACCAAGTCTTATTTGATTTTATTGATGGATTAATGATTTGTCTAGCATGGTGGCCAGGGTCCAGGTCCACTTCCTGACTTTGGGTCTATGAGCATGGAGTTTGCTCCCTGTGCTTGGTGGGTTACCTCCCACAGTCTAAAGACATGCAGATTAGGCTAATTGGTCTTCCCATATTGCCAGTAGTGTGAGAATTGTTGACCAGAGGTCCTATAAATGAGAATGAATTCAGTGGTCACTATTGGCTTCCACGGTCCCTATGGATGTAACTGGACTTGCTTTATGACTTTTCGAGAACTTCATGCAAGGTTATGTGCCACTGAACAGCACCTATGTAATAAGCATACATGACTGGGACTGAACCAACATTGGTTGTGACCGTTGCTGTGTCACGTGATCGGTCCCCTTCCCTCCTCCCTTCCCCCTACTTTTTCCCATGCGGCTCTCCTGCGTTCTGATTGGCTAATGTAGTGCGTTCACGTGAACACTGTGTGATGTTCATTCTTCCCAGAGGGAAAGCCGACTACTGGAAGCGCAAGCGTGTGTTATTAAAGCTTGTGCACGCGGAACAGCGCTGGTTTACTTCGCAGCAAAATAAAACAACACACATTCCTTCAGTTTAGCTGATGGTCGGTCGGGAGCTCACCTTTACTGTGTTGTTTAAATGAACCGAGCAAGGTAAACAACATTTACTTCCTACTTTTCATTTGTTTTCATTCATTAAGCAAAAAGTGATGACTGTTCATTTGAGAGATTGATCAGTAAGCACCGTGTGTATAATGTTCACACGTGTTTTTACTTTGTATTTCATTTTAATCCAGTCAGATTGATTTTTATTTTTTATTTATTTGTTTTTTTGTTGTTGCTGCAAACAAACACGAACGCACCGAACTTCCGGTTTTAGTTGTAACTACACACCGGACCCATTTAAAACTGATGTAAGAGATGTGAGAAGCTTCTCTTTACTTTTACAGACAGGAAGCACCCAGGCTTGGCTTTGGCTTAATCTCAAACTACATATTGTAATTCTAAATTTCATCATTCATAATTAAACTCTAAATAAATACACATCAGGCTTCAATTATTTTACTGTCGATGTTTTGTTCACAGACCTGTAACAATGACCCAGTATCTGTGGTCAGTATTAAAGCCCCATGTGCTGTAGGGTATTATGATAAAGAGGGTATGGGTAAGTTATAGAGGGTTGTCTTTGCTAATGTCATCTGCACCAACTGACCTTAACGTGGACTTATAAATGAGATCAAGGACACAGAGCAACATAGTGAAAAGCACACACACTACTTTCATAATAAGTAAAAAAAATATATATACAGTATTTTCATCTTTCTGCTAAAAAGTTAATTTGCTTGTATAAGATCTCTGCGCATTTATTCGACCTGAATCTGACTCCGACTGTGTATCCTACAGTCTTTATGTAATTCGTTTACATAACACCAAATGTCTAAATAAGCCCAAATTGTTTATGATGATAAATACTGTATATGTGATATATATATATTAGATCTGTCGTTACACCTTTTACTATATTTTCGGAACAGAGCTTTTCAACAGTATGCACTGCTCAGCTCTTTGCCCGGGCTTTAATCACCAGCTGCCAAGAGATTTATGGCGATTTTGACCTTCTGGTGAAAAGGCAACCGTGTATAGGCTTTCAACATTTTCAACCTCATTCTGAGATCTTTTTTTGTTTGTTTCTTTTTATAAACAGCCTGGTTGTTTTCCATGAATACCGAAACACTCTTTCTCCCATCATGAGACGTTGATGAGTTTTCTCTAACAGCAGCTCTGACATTGGTGCAGCTGGATATTAATGCGCTGGTTTTAATAATGCCTCAGCGTTGCCATGGTAACCGCTTCTTCACAGGGGTTTGCATGGCAGACGCGCTGTAAAACCTGCAATTGTCGATGGGTTTAAGTATTTTTTTGTAAGAAGATGTTAATTGAACAGCAATGAAAGAGTGCTCAGCAGTAGTGCTGTTGGTCATTTGCGTGAGCACAAGCTTCACGCTGTGTTCGGGGCGCTGTGAAGTGTTTAAGGATGTTAAGTCTCGGCGTGTAATAACGTGTGAACACGTGAAGTGGGGAAAAACATGGACGCCATCATGAAAACCTGCTTTATTCTCGCTCTTTCGGAGCATTTAAAACCCATACAAATTGTTTTACCACAATTTTTCTTATTTTAAGTTGTTTTAGTTACTGTTATTTTAGTGAATTTCCAATATTCGTCGATAAAAATTGCACAGTTCAGCAACAATAGTGGACAATAGCGAGTAGCTTAGCAACATGCTAGCCGGCTAACTTAGTAATAACGCTCGAGTGTGGTCAGTGTTTGTTCATTTTTTACCAAGCTCTGTGTCTGTAACTTTATATTAACCAATCTAAAAACAATACTGCTTTAAATTTAGGGAGGTACTTTGTGGTAAATGTTTCACATTTATTAGTATAATACACTAAAAGAGCATGTATATTACAATGTATGGAGAATATATTTTTTGCATTTACAAGTTATTATGCTCCAATTATTTTTTTTCTGTATTTTTTTTTGAATTGCGTTATTTATTTATTTTTTATAAATTTTTATCTCTTTCTAGTACTGTATCGCAGTGCACTAATAACTTTTTTCTTCCAGGGGGTGGGGCTTAGAAGAAGGCGTTCGTCTAGCGTCTTGATTGGTCATCTGTGTTTGGAGTGGGTGGTGCTCTGAAAGCTAACCACGCCCATCACACTTAAGGTGGAGTGTCTTGTGTGTGGCATGGTGGAGTAAATTGAGCTGAGTGCAACAGGGAAGCTGTTCTGTAGTTGCGTTCAATATCTGCTAGTGAACTTTGTTAGTAAATTTAAATATGTTTTTTTTTATCGTTTAAGTGTCTTAATTCCGTCCTGGTAATACTTACAGAAAACGTGGCTGCTTTTAAAATTGGGATTTTATGTCGCACCTCGTACATGGGTCTTATGAGCTCACGCCTGTAGATGGCGCCATGACGAACATCCTATCACACTATTTCCTTGATTATTACTATATATATATATATATATAATATTTATATTAAATATCATATATATATATATATATATATATATGATATTTATATTAAATATCATGCAGAAGGACCGGATTTAATTCCCACCCAATGCACAAACGTCAGCCAGTGCATGCAGTGCCAAGTTGCGTGCGGATGGTCCGGTGTGGCGACCCCTCGACGGGAGCATCAGAAAGAGCAACAACTTGTATTCTTGAGAAATTTTTATTATGGGGAAATAATGTATGGAAATTACGCAGAAAATACAAATATTAAAACAGAATTAAACACTTGTGAATTAGTTTTTTTAAACTAGTTATTTGTTTAAACGCTTACTTAATTTGATGGAATGAAGGTCTTGTACAAAGTATGATAATTGTGAAATGCGAGGTAAACGTAGAGTATGAAGACATGGCTTAAATGCAGCATGTGAATTACAAATGTTTTACTCGATTGTGGGACATAATGCCAGCAGTTAATAACGAACACTGCAGTCCTTTTGACTTTGATCCAGATGCATTAACCATGGGTTCCCTTGGCTCTACTGCAATAGACAGTGTATGGCCAGTCTAGTTTATATAACATATCTATGGCAGCTGCAATACCGCTGGACTTGTCTGTCTCTCTTTTTTTTAAGCTACACCCTTAAAGGGTTGTGTGTGGCAGACTTTCCAAGCACTTCCCACTCCAAAATCAGTTGAAATATCAAGATTTAAGGTGAACACCCTTCTTCTACGTTCCACTCCCTGTAAGAAATGTCAAGTCAGAAGCAGGAGATTGCAGAAACAGGACTGATATCACACAGAGAATCACATGTGGTTCCTTATTGATTAAAAAAATAAATAAATCAGCAGTCACTGGTCTTTTGCAGATAAGATTTGATACCCTAGGTCTAGTCCTTATCTCTGGCCTTCTTTTTGTTTTGTGTTTGTTTAAGTCTCACCACGCCGTGCCATTTTGCTGAACTCGTCTGAACTTGTCTGAAGCCCTCACCTGATTTAATGGTTAACATATTGTCTGGATTGGATCAAAATCTGGACTCGGATCTTCAAGTTTTTAAAATGGGTTTATTTGTCAAGCTGAGTTAGCCTGTGTGAAACTAAATGTCGCTTTATTTTAAAATTCGTAGACAAAAATAAATTACCCAGAGGTGAAATATGGGAGTCTTGGAAGTAGACAACGATCCAAGCTAAATCAAAGGAAAGTAGTTTAGAACATGTTTAGGACAGAAATTTATAGGTGGGATCCGTGGGGTGGACGAATAAGTTTAAACAGAATATTTGTCACATTTAGAAAGTGAGAGGTAAACCGTTTAATCAGATAGCAATGCAATTAGACAGTTTGTTATGATGTTTATGACAGCATTCTCATTTCAAATGATCACAATAAAATCTCTCTACCCTTTTTTATTTGCCTGATAGTAAGGGTGTAAACTTGCACTCAGTTGTATTTGGGATTGTGTGTTTTACAGTGTAAAAGTATATAATCAAATATTGAAACAAAACAAATTTGAATTCATATCACATTATCAAGTAACAATATTAATTTTAATATTATATTTAAGTAAATCACATTATAACCAGGTGTTTTACAGTGTATGTATCTCATAATATTTTTAACATGTATTTTTTTAGGTATTATTATTATCATTGTTATTAAACTGTCTGTGTTTAGAAGTATTCAATATAATATTCTGGTTTAAAAACATGAAATTAATTACTAGTATTTATCTATTTATTTATTTAAACATGACTCCTTTCATTTCTTCTCTTCCAGTGTGTAGGACGGTCCCATCATGCCAGTTGAACTGGTGATGCCTCTTTACCTGTCGGGCGATGACTTCCAGAGCAGGATGTCTGGGAAGTGTAAGATGCCCTTGCGTCCGTGTCTGCACACGAGTACGGTCACTCAGTTTGGCTTCCACTCTCCGCTGCCGCAGTCCGAGTCTCGGGAGCGGGCTCATGGCAAGGTCAAAAAGCAGGTGTCATTTGCTGACCACAAAGGCTTGGCCCTTGCTGTGGTGAAGGTCTTCTCCGAGTTTGACGACCCCATTGATATCCCGCTCAGCATCCAGCAGCTTTTTGTTTCTGCACTTAACGTCTCCGAGGAGGATGACAAGCTGGTGCTGGGCTTCTCTCAGCCGAGCGCAGACTATCTGCAGTTCCGCCAGCGGCTGGAGCGAGATTCAGTCTGCCTCGAGCACTGCGTCCTGAAGCACAGGGCCATTGCGGGGACGATCAAGGTCAAAAACCTGTCCTACCAAAAGGCTGTAAAGGTGCGCATCACGTTCGATGCATGGAAGAGCCACATTGATATCGAGTGTCAGTATGTCAATGACGCGTACTTGGGCTCTGAGTGGGACACCTTCTCATTTGAGGTGAATTTACCAGGCCGGATGCTGTCGCATGAGCATGTCGAGTTTGCTGTGTGTTACATGGTGGAAGGGAATATGTACTGGGACAGCAACCAGGGCCAGAACTATAAAATCAACCACTCTGCTTTGAAGAAGAAGAGCACGAGTCACATGAGCAACGGTGATCAGCACTACAGTGACTGGGATGCGTACTTTGACGGATTCGGCAACCCGAGGTGCTCACACAGCATTTTTACCGAGTGGCCAAGCTACACCGGTTACGAGGACCTCGGCCCATATTACTGACTTCTGTGTCATGAGTCATATCCAGCCAGCATAGATCTGTAAAGAATATGAACTCAGGAAGTGATCTTTTACATTGAAGGACTATTTTAGCCAAAGTATTCAGTCTATAAATTTTTTTTCTAAAATGTAGTCAATCAGTAAGGCCATGTTTCCTGTCTGCTGTAATGGTACTGACTGCTTATCTAAGAGCTTATTTTCATTTTATGAACTTGTTCTGAGACAAACAAGTGATTAACTACAATACCAACATAAAAGCGAACATCAAACATGCCTTGACTAATCAACTTCATTTCAGAAAAAATGTGACAGTTTTGTTTACACCAACTGGTGCAATAATGACCTCTAACATCTGGATAAATTATCTGTCCGTGTTTTTGAGTTGTATGCAATATACAAATGTGGAATATGTCTAAGAGTTTGTGGAATGAAGGTCAGTTTGCTGCTACCCTTTACGAGGGCTTGAGCATCTCCATGGACTGTTCATTCAGACCGTTTACTGGGATGTGTGGGTTTATTGAATGATAGAAGTAGCTTTAATAGAAAAGCGCACATATAGAATAATGGAGAATAGTCATTTAGGTTTGAATAATAAAGATTTTTTTCCCGTTACACTGGAAGATGTTTGTTTAAACCTTAGCTTTTAAATTCAAGCAAAGATCAAATCTGTCAATATGCAAAGAAAAAAATTATGATGTTAAAATATCCAGTGTCTGTAATGAATTTTTGTATGTTTGTTCGTGTAATCCAATGGGCTTCTGAACCGATCAGGACTATAGATGTTCTTTCTTATGCAATATATTAAGATTTAAATAATGACATGGAAATGGCAGCTTGGTTCTGTGTGGTGTGATTTTGTTATTTAATTCAAAAGATGATTTCCCATCATCATAAAGTGCAAGCTATGAGTTTTAAGCATTAACCTACAGTATCATCCCTGTCACATAGAAGCAGTATTTTAAGTCACAGTTTTGTCGTTTTATCAGGATTTTGTTCCTTTGTTTGAGTGACTGTTAGATTATTGTTTTTACGCACACCTCACCTTGTAACGTAATTTTGTTGATGTTTTGGGATGTTCTGTTAAATGCTTTTTAGTATTTTAATTCACTGCTGTCGAATAAAGAATTGTATTTATAAAGTAATTAGTCTAAGAGGTCATCATTAAAGAAATGTTTAAAGGGAAAGTCCTGTGTGACATCACCGAACAACTGGGTGAGGTTTAAGATTAATACTTGTGAATTTTAAGATTAATACTTGTGAATTTATGGATTATCTTTTAAATTAAACCCCACCCAAATGCAGCCATGCTACAAGCACTGGATGTAAAAACACCTCTTTGTCACATTGTATGTGTAAAAATCAAAGGCACTTTAAATTCAAATTTTATTTGTCACATACACAGTCATACACAGTACGATATGCAGTGAAATGCTTATACGACCGCCAGTG
>JAOVVB010000020.1:18222960-18240894 GCA_028570985.1 Heterobranchus longifilis | reverse complement strand
CCACCAAGTTGCCACTGTTGGGCCCTTGAGCAAGGCCCTTAACCCTCAACTGCTCGGATGTGTAATGAGATAAAAATTTAAGTCGCTCTGGATAAGAGCGTCTGCCAAATGCCTAAATGTAAATCACTGGAGCTACAGTGTGATAAGATTTACAATATACTGCGATTTGAAAGATTTAGTTAACCTGTTTAACATTAAATCATCAATAGTTTATAATTATTTCATTATTACATTTGACCATTTTGTGTTCAAATGTATTTATGTAGGCTGACGGCTAACAATCAGACAAATGAGCAATTATTAAACATTATCAAGAGGGTGTTTGGCAATATTATTTATCAATTACAGATAATTTAACAAAATAAACAAATCCTTAAATTATTAATAAATGCTACATACATTTCAGACTGTCTGTACATTACCTGTAATAAACTACAGCCTTTTGTAATCACACAGGTCCATACTGTCAGGAAACTTGCAGCACTAATGAACAGATAATAAAATGTTTTGTATAACGTGGAAAATCTTTATCATGCTGTATTCTCATTAGATTGTGCAACTATATTCTGAGCCATCTCTTTGTCACATTTTTTATTTTTAAGTTCTTAAGGTGCTGTAGAAAATGTAGAAATCAAATGAAAGGTGAAAACATTTTCTCCATCCCTCTGTTCTTTAATAGAGCGACTATTAAAGGATACATGTTGTGGTGTAGAAGTATGAGCATGCGAGTTTTAGCGCTTGCTGTTCAGTCCTCCCACGCAACTCTTTAGATTTTGACCAGATTTTGGAAGAATAGACAACTTCATTGTAGTCACCAAACCTGCACTGTTTTTATCATGAAGTCAAACACACTGAATACTATGGTGACTGCATGTGGTGTGCATGACTGGAAAGGTGTGCTATGCATAAAAGGCTGAGAAGTCATTATTAACAAAACTACTGCATATCATTTATAAACACTTATGATTATTGTGTACAACAGATCTGTCCATTCTGTTCTCGTAGCTGATGTGTTTCGGTAAGCGAGAGAAATATGTTACTTTTATTAGTATGTTTATTAAAAACAGCTGCTGTTTTGTAGGAGTCGATTCGTCAGTTCATGTCGTAAACATCTTTTACAATGGTGATAGCATATATTGGCTTAATATTTTTTTATGTATTATCATTCTTCCTGTGCACAAAACATGTGATTTCACTAATTAGTTTTAGTGGAAGGCATTAGGAATCATGAAACCATGTTCTGGGCATGACCTTCAGGAAGCAATCAAGCAGGCATGGATTAAGCGAGTGACACCAGAATACTGCTGACTTTTTTTTTTTTTTTTTTTACTTTACGGCAGGTCGGATTCAGCAGGTTGATATGAATAAAGGACTTCATATTAAATACAGTTAAACTTTGGATTGCGACATAATTCGCTCCTGAAGCGTGCTTGTACATCAAAATACTTGTATATCAAAGTGAATTTCCCCCATAAGAAATAATAGAAACTCCGATGATTTGTTCCACAACAAAATATTCATATAAAAATAATTACTACTGTACTTCACCTTTGACAACTTTCACTCACTCACTCGCTCACTACCGGAATCACTCCTCTAAAAAGTTTTGCTCGTCTGGCAAAACAATTGCAGACCAAGTTACTCACAATCCAAGGTTCCACTGTACGGTTGGTTGTATAGCGATTTAGTTCCAGAAATTTTTTTATTAGTCTAAAAAAAACAAACATTCAATTTCACTTTTGTCTCAGTACTTTTGGCCACATAAATCCCCTCAGTAAATCCCCACGAGGCCAGGTCAATCCTGTTATGTCATCCTGTTAGGTAATATGTGCATTGGACCTGTGCGGGATCATTGTGATTGCAGACTGAAGCCTGAAGTGTGTTACTTGTCCTCAGCTCAGTGCTGTTATCTCAAGGCTTAAGGTTCTTTCATGTGACTTTGGTTTGATGTAACAAGGGCTTTCCCATCCTTGAGCTTTGCTCATATGTGACAACGAGTGGAATATTACAGTATTTCAAGTGGCTCTGATAAAGGTCCAATATAAATTTTTTTTTTTTAACAAGTTATCATGTCTCAGGGCTCACCCAAGGGTGTGTGTGTGTGTGAGAGTGAATGCTTCAGGTGAAAAGTCCCTCAGATAATGCATGTTTTTCATACCTCAAAATGCCTTAATTTCAGACCTCCTCCAAATGCATTGATTCAGTTGGTATATAAATGAGATACTGCTTAGCCACACCTCATCAGAGATAAACAGAGCTGAGCAACAAGCCAGGGAGAGGATCTTGTATGAGGTCACAATAGGGAAAAATCTAATTGGCTTGATTTAAGCCGTGGTCAAAAGAAAAATGGCATAAGGACAAAATGCAAGGAGTATTTATTTGTACATGCACACTGGGCACCCACTAGAATGTCTTAAAATAACTAAAAAGTGAATTTCACTTAACTAATCACCAACTGGCGGCGTGACATAGTATTACTGAACCTAACCACTAACCACTACAAAGTTGATTGTTTTACTCTAACAGTCGAAGTGTTTAACTCCTTCATACGCCTTATTTGAAACTACATTAGATGATAAACATTACATAATTTATACCGGTTTTACGTGCATTTAATGTTATGGAAAGTCATGTGAAACAAGTTAAGCACAGAGGAAATGTACATAAGCAGAGAATATCACCACATTTTATTGCAGTAGTGATGTATGATATTGTCCAGCCCTAATGCACACTATGGACCTTTAGTAGCCATGTTACAGGAGTTTAAAAGTGGGAAATTACAGTTTTCGGTTCTTATAAGGTTTTATTTGTTTGCATGTTTTTGCCAGTTTTATGGGACATGTACAATCCTTAGGAATGCTCTCACTTAGCAACAGATTTCCCTCTAGGTCATTGCACACATGCATGAATAGTTGAGTGCTAAACGTGCTCCATTTAATCATTATTGATAATTTACTTATTATAATTTATAAGTATATAATATATAAAATGTACTGATTGACCTTAGTGATTCTTACTCTGCCTCTCTGGAATGACCGTGCTCATTTTTGAATGTGGAGAGTCACATGACCAGACTGCTAATTCTGTGCCTGGATCTGTATATCTGACTCTGTGCTATATATGCTCGATCCCCTTGTTAGGAGTTTCCAAGTTTGCCCCAGTCGTGACCTTTCTACTTCTGTACAGCTTGACTGCCAGTCATAAATCTGCCAGTGACTTATGGTTTACATTCAGTCGTTTAGCTGACGCTCTTATCCAGAGTGCACACGGCTGAAAGCACAGAGCCGTCTCTCATCCACCAAGGTTTCATAGTCTGAAACACAAGAATCAGATCCTGTCTGTAAAAGTGCTAGACAGGTCTAGGCGATGACGAAAAGACATAATGCGATGTTAATGAGACAAGAAACAAAATGTTTATTTGAGCAAGGGATCATTAATTAATATAACGTTAATATAAGCCAACATGCCTGGTGCCTTATTGAGGGAGTTGTAAAGCTATTATGCATGCTAACTAGAGCTGTGAGAATGAATCTGTTATGTAACGTAAGTCCCCTGTCACACTCTGACAAAGACCATGAAGTTCCCACTGTGTTCTAAAAATGTTTAACACAGTAAGAGCAGGGTCAAAATGGAAAAACGTGCATTTATCAAGTTCATCCTACTTAGTAGTAACGTCCCCATCAGGTTTTCAATACGTCTGTCGTATTGTCACTAATTTTCTATTACACATGCTTATTGCATTGTCGTTGTGTCTTGGTATAAAGCCTTTGTGCTTTTAGAGTTCGATCCATTATTTCTACTAAATCCTCGACCCTTGATATAGATGTGCTGATAGCCTGCTGCATGGATGTACCGTGTTTAGAGCACAAGCCTAAAGATGTTGTTGTGAGAACTCCATTGACGTAGCAACAATGCGGTGACATCCCAATGACAGCTCAGTCCTGTCTTTGAGGGTTATATCGCTAACTTGTCAATGCCATCATTACTACATCCTTATTAAGGTCTTCTTGCTTCGACCGCGTCCTCACCAGCCTTATTTTGAACATGCCAAAAAAAAAAGAAAACCCAACAGCTCCATGTTAGGAGAGACATGGAGACATGTTCTTACTGGCTTCTCCTGAGTTCCTGCCAAGTTGCACATGTTCTTACTGTGTTCACCCAATTTTTGAAGGATGCAGCAGGGATGTGGGTAAGTGTGACGGCCTCCTAATATCATCTCGTTTTATTGAATCAGTTTTAGATTCAGAATCAATTCACAAATTTTTAGTCAGTTAGGTAAACTTAAATGTTAAATGGTTTAAAATGATGAATTCCTTAAAAAGAAACCAAAGATCCAAACAATACAAAGCACTTCCACCTTCTCGATGTACTCTTGTTTTGTGAGAATAATGCTACTTCTTTTGAGTCTATAAGCAGTTGGTGCAATCCCGCCACCTACTAGACTGGAGCAGAACTGGCCGAATAAACAATTATTGCTTTGTATGAGACATTTAAACAATCAACAGCACAAACAGCATTTAAAATGTTTATTAAAGGCTTTTTAATACTAATTTGATTGTAGACGGAATTAGACAGTATAAACTAGGGCTTATAAATGTAACCTAATTGAAAACCCAATATCCAAGGTTCAAACAGTTTACCCATGATTCACAGCTCTAATGCCAAAAAGCCAAAATCTTATTAAATTAAGCTTCCAATGTTTTTCCCCTGTACAGATCATGCTACCTTTTGTAGTAAGCCTGATTGTTTCCTTAGGAGAAGCAGGTCTTATTTAGAACATAGCAGAAATGCTTGACCTGTTTGAGAAGTTTAAGACGCTCACTCATGAAGAGTGTGTGCAAAGCTGAGAATCGTTAAATATGTAAAATAATTTTGACAATTTGTTCTTGGACCTACCCAATTCCACATGTTTTTCCTTATTATTTCCTTTTAAGTTTTATCTTTAACTAGTATTCAAACTTTTATTGGTATGGAAGTTTGAAACCGTATTCCATGACAATCTATAGAGTGTACAAAGTTATGATTGGTGGTCTAATAATTGTTCAAATCTACCCTGTCTGTAGATTTTTTTTCTACAATTAGATCACTAATTACGTTGCTTATAGGGTTTAAGTACAGCTCCCAGCAGGGCGTTTAATGACTGCTTGGTTTGGCATTGCCGTGACAGACTTCGGGAAGACCCTGCTGTATGATCACAAGGAGAAATCGGGGACATACTTCTCCTGGACTGATGCGAGTTGACGTCCCTAATTGCACAGATGGCTAGCAAGCTTTGTTCACTGTGCTCATTAATGCGGCAGATGTTAACAGCTGTGCCTCAGACCCAGAAACACAGAGCTGCTTATTCACAGCATGTTCCTCCCTCCTGCACTGAGCTCTGACTTGGCTCTCCCTCTTTGCCGAGGATTAAAGAGCTGGAAGAGGAATGCTCGGTCATCCCAAGAGGTTAATAATCAGGAAGCAACTTAACCGTCTGGCAGCCTCTGATCAGAGCTACACTCGAATAGTGTCCTGAGCCGCAGATGTGGCAGCGTGTTCCCTTAGCGGTCTCTTAGCTGCTGTTCAGCAAGATGGGAGACATCTTAAAGCTGCAGGTGCGTCTGGCACAGAAAGCCATGCTGGCATAAATATTCCTCCTGAAATGCCAGAACCTCTCTAGACTTTCTGTCGAAGACTCGATACGCATAACTCACTCAGTTGTCCCTGAGGATAATTCTTGATATTCAGTTAACACTCTGGTCGGAATTCATTTTAGTATCTTGCATCACGTTCATTTCACCTCTTTACTCCAAAATAATAAGTCAAGAAAAGTTACCAAGCAAGCAAGGCTTATACTTAAATTTAAATAAATATGTAGATGCAATTCCACCAAAACGCCATAAATATATAATTATTTGGTTAAGACTTCTTGCCTTTTTGTCAAGGAACAAACACAATGTGATACACAGTTGTATATTCATTTAATTTCCCATCTCTGTATTATGCAAAATTAACTTTTTAGTTATTTTTACATATTCAAACGTGTCTCCAGTGTGCATGTGCAAACAAACCTTGAGGGGGGAAAACAGGTTTTTTCTGTTTTTTTTCTATTCTTTTTTTTTTTTTTTTTTTACCTGGTCAATGCTTAAACCAAACCAATTAGATTTCCCCCCTCTTGTGACCTCATAGGTGGCCTTCCCTCCACGGTCCAGGTTTACCCTCCCTCAGCTTGTTGCTCAGCTTTGCTGTTCTCTGGCAGGGTGTGGCTCAGCAGCAGCTTATTTACATAGACACTGAAATGGTGCATTTGGAGGAGGAGTGAAATAAAGCGAGTTGAGTGAGTGACAAAAAAATGCATTATCTCAAGGGTATTTCAGCTGGAGCATTAACTGACCCATTTGGGGGAGCTCTGAGGGGTGTGTTAACTTGTTAAAGAAATAAAAATATGGGACCTTTAAATATTAGAAGTGAAAATAATGTAAGAAGGCGTGGTAAGCTAGTTAGTTAAGTGCTTTAGTCATCAATTCAGTTTCTGTGCCAATCCCCTGGAGCTTTTACTCACCTGGTGGGTGAGATAATATGTATATGATTTGTACACCCTAGGGGTTTATATAGATTTGTTTTAGAATCTAAGTTGCTTTTAAGAAGACTGCTTGCTGTCGGCTCATTTCATTTGTTCAGTTCTGTTACGAGATCCCTTTTAGTGGGAATGGCTGAAAATCTACAGTAGTGGTGGGTTGTTTATGAACGATTCGTTGGTTTTGAATAAGTCTTTAACGTGACTTTAGGGTGATTGGTTCATTTTCTACATAACCCTCCGTAGGTTATGTACAGGAAACAGGACTGAGTAGTTACCTTTGAATCTTTTGGTCCGAATTGTCCGTTCTGTTGTCATGTGACCCCCATAGACGCTATGCAATGCAGTACACAGGAAACTGAATAAAAATTTTCAACGAATCTTCTAGTCCGAGTCGTTCGTTCTTTTGTCACGTGACTCCCATAGACGTTATGCAGTGCGATAGATTCAAAAGAACGAACGACTCTGACGGGAAGATACAAGAGGTGAGCTACTCATTCTGTTTTTTATAATATGTCCTTAGCTGCGTTGTAATATTTTCATTAATGAAACTATAGCCAAAATTTGTGTATGTAGACGTATTGGGGGTCAGTTTATTAAAAGTGTAACATTTTATTTTATTTCTGATCAAAAGAACGAAATGAACTAAATGACTCAAAAAACGATTCGTTCATTTTGATGAACGAGATTCAAAGAACCGAGTCACTAAAATGAATCAAACTTCCCATCACTAATCTACAGCACAGCAGTGGGATCACTTCCTTCCTTCAGCGGAGTTATTTATTTCTATATTTTTAAACTTGCATTGGACTGTACATAGCTATAAATGGCTGTAACTATTTAAACACTGCAATACATTTTAGCATTGTGAAATTTCAAATAGTGTTTTGCTCAAGTTTTGATTGATAACTGCATTGGAAAATCATGTCTGGCTGGAACAAGTTCAAAATTGTGTGTCTAGTCTGTGAAATTATAAACATTTAAAGATCTACACAAATTGTTTCTGCACAATTAAAACTGACAAACAACATGTAAGGTTGGCCAAGGGTCTTGCTCGTCAGGCCCAATGATGATAGTTGCTTAGATGAATAAAAATGTCACTAATCTAAACTTTTTCAAATACTGTACTATATGAGCAACTCAACAGGTAAATATCAGACTAAACTATTCTAAATCTGAGTGTCGACCATATTGTTGTGGCATGGATGAGCAGGCCTGATTTCCTGAGTTGAATGACCGTTCCGTTGTACTTTTGCATGTCAGAGGTTAGGTTTCTGAGTAGAGTCGCGTTATTCATTCTTCATTCCTCCTCTCTGTCACTGACCTCTTTCTCTCACTGCATCTTCTCATGTAAGGAATAAAAGGTGTCATGCTCAGTGTCATGGAGCTTGTTTAACTGCTGCGTCACTGTTTGCTTTACCACCCAGACGGCTCTGCAAAAATATGTGCTGTTTGTACATGTCCCCCTGCTGCTGGCTGATAGCGGAGGCTTTGTGGATGGCTGAGGAATGTTCTCTGAATCTGGGATACAAGTCTAACAGCTTACATCAGCAACCGGAGAAACAGTTTTTGATTAGTTTTTCAGATTAGAAAGTGTCTTCAGTGGACCATTGCAACCTTAACACCAGGATGTAAAGGATTCCTGGAGGTTAGGGGTGTAATTAATGGCCCCAGTGATCTGAAAAAAAAAAAGCTTTTACCGTTAATAGATACGCTATATTGCCAAAAGTATGTGGACACCTGACCCTCACACCTGTATTTTTGCTTATTTGCTAAAAATATGGAAATGGTTCCTGCTTTTCATTTAGCTCCAAAGGCTCTATACAAGGGGTTTTGGAGTGTTGCTGTAGGGATTTGTGTTCATTCAGCCAAAACAGCATGAGCATGAGATCAGGCACTGATGCTAGACAAGACGGGTGGAGCCAGTTTATTCCAAAGTGGGGTCGAGGTCCGAAATCTGTGCAGGACACTCAACTTTCCTTTCGCTTTGTACACAGGGGCATTGTCATGCTGGAACTGTTTTTTATTTCTAATGTTACAGCACAGTACAAAGGCAGTCTATGCAACTGTGTGCTCCCAACTTTATGGCAGCTTGGTGCTTTTAGCAGGTCAAGTTAGATTTGCTCACACTTAGCGATTAGTGATTTTTATTAATCTTTAATACTTTGCAACAATCCTTACAATTAATTTTAATTGATGTAAAAATGATATCAGAATATCATTATTTACATTTTTAGACATGTAGAAACTTTTCTTGTCCCAATCTGGGCATTTCCCAGGCCAGCAATCAACTCTCTACCAGCCAGGGTGAATAAAAGTCAGGAGTGTTATTCTTCTAAAACATTTAAAACCCCATTTTAAAAGGTGACCTTCTTCACCTGACGCATATGCGCTAACTAGCATTCCTCTGCATACAGTACGTGATTTTGCAGACAGCCATGAGACATTCAGAGACAGCCATGAGACATTCAGAGACAGCCATGAGACATTCAGAGACAGCCATGAGACATTCAGAGACAGCCATGACATGAGACAAACATTACTGAGACAAAAAAAGTCAATGATGGGGCACTGCATTTCTGTTACCTCGCTCAGGAGCTATTTTTATATCATATACAAAACAGCTCAAAATTAAATGAAAACTCCTTTAACCCACCCTTCAAGTCAAACTAGGACTAACCTAGTGTTCCTTTAACTTGTTTTGTTCAGCGGTGAATACGCTCTTTCAGTATCACTGGGAAAGCAAAAGCTTTTTTATTTAAGTGCATCAGTGTATAGACCCGTCTTTATTATACAAAGGTGTACTTTTTTTTTTTATTTAAGGATAAGCTGTACAATATCGAAAAATTGTGCAAGGAGTCTTCTGTGTCAGTGCATTTGTACAGTATAAGGCAAGGTCAGAATTTACAGTTATTCTGGAGACAGAGGAGCCTACACTACTCAGTTTCTCTGTAACATGAAAAGCTGTTTTGTTTTTTATCTTACAAGGGGCGTTCAAGTCAAACTGGGACCTTTGATGCAGAATAACAGAATACTGTCATGAAAGTTAAAAAACTCCCTTTATTTCTCTATATAATCTCCCGCTATAATAATGCACTTAATAATATAAAAATGCGTTTCACTAGTGCTTGGATACCATCGAGGTATCTACTCCAAGTGTTCACAGCAACAAATGCAGCGAGCTCCAGGCCACCCTGGCCGGTATCATCATTCATGGACATAAGGCCTATTTTAAATACCTATTTTAAATATTTTACCCAACTGTACTTGAAGTCTTCTTTAAATTTCTTCTTTAAAAATCAGTTTTACGACTTCATCCACAGGAAATCTCAAGTTCCAGTCTCATCTCAGGTCCCAGTTTGACTTGAATGCCTCTCATATTAATTACACAAGGGGGAGAAACACAAGCGAGATTTACCTTGTCTTATAGGTGGTACACATGTGTACGCAACGATACACAAAATGTAACTCTAACTGGATTATAAAATAATGATGTTTTGATGCTTGAGAAAAATTTGCTCTGGATGTTGTTTCAATGGTGGTAACATTAATGCCATTGCCTTTTAGGCCACATCACCCTACCCGGCCACTGATGATACATTTTCCTTTAATAGCATGCCTTAAGCAACCCTATGATATGCTGTTAATGATATTGTTTAAAGTAAGATTTTGTAAAAAAAAAAACACCGCATTTTAAGTGAGTTAGAAATAGAAATAGAACTCGGTTAGAATTTTTCGCTGACGTGGATGGGGTGTAACCCACCGTATTAAGGTTACATCAAGTTTACAGCGCAGATGTGTTCTAAGTCGAGGAACACGTTTTGATCCTATGGCTCATTTTTAGCTCAGGAGGATGTTTGTCTTGGACAGTATTCACAGTCCACATCCTCTGACCCCTTAAAACAGGAGGTGACGCATTCCAGCAGTTCTTCAATATGAGTTTGGCTGTACAGAACAAGCACATAGCTGACTGTAAGCGAGACAGGGAGAGAGCTGTATTTTAACTGTCAGTATTTTCCATGGCTCTACTCCTGATTGCTAGTGAGCTATCTGATTTATGTTCAGCACACTGTTCATACTTTATGTCTTTATTTTTCACAACGAAGATGATGCTAAGGTTTAAGTGTGTGCTATACTTTCCAGCGAGGTTTTATGTTCGATTCTTATTAATGCAAGCATCCTGTCGACAGAAACAGGAAGAAGAAATAAAAAGCTGCTCCAGAAGCTTTTAATGTACCGCCAGCAAAAATGTTTATACTGGCTTTTATTACGCGCGCATTAGGCGTGGAGAGAGACGCTGAGGTGGAGACGGGTTTGCTTAAGGAGATGATGTTCACGGTTCAAACTGCAGCATCTTGGAAAGCTTGCCCGCTGTCTAGCACACATTCAGGGTTTTCAGCGTGACCGATAGGTGTGCTATGGATCCTTCACAGGTGCGGGAGCATCAGGTCTTGATTTGTGCATACAGATGAGAAATTTTTACTATGGAATTTGAATTACATGGCTATTCAGAACATGCAAAATAAATCATTTGAGATTAGGGTCACGAGGAATTCATAATGATACCCTTTTCTAATTAACAGCAATTAATGTATTTGTTCAATTTCATGATCGCTTTCATTTCAAATCATATTTATATTATTTGCAAAAGGTTTACATTCAATGCCAAAAAGCGATTTCCTTTACTTTTTGACACAGAAATGTCGAAATATTTCAGTCATTGTCCATATTTCTTCTAGCGCATAATTAGTTTAATTAATACAAAAATCATGACCACCGTGGCGGGGATCCTCATTCTCAGACGTACAGCCTTCTTTAAAACATTTGCACCATTTAAATGTTTTACAGTGGGTAAGAGTCTCATCACTGTACTGTGCTTTGAAGTCTTCTGTAAATGTTATTCGGTTTTATGCCTTCATGAAGAATTTGCTCACAATTCCCAGTTTGACTTGAACAGCCCTCATAGCTGGAAGCTACATCTGTCTCATAGAAAACATGAGATATGTCAGTTCCATTCTGGTCTAAAGAGTCATAATATGCGGTTCTTGTACAGCGTCTCCTTATGATGTCATTTAAGAGGATGGGTATAAGCA
The DNA here is from genome assembly GCA_028570985.1 of Heterobranchus longifilis. Lineage (NCBI taxonomy): Eukaryota > Metazoa > Chordata > Actinopteri > Siluriformes > Clariidae > Heterobranchus > Heterobranchus longifilis. The sequence goes on along the minus strand of JAOVVB010000020.1, from coordinate 18,229,245 downwards.
GTATAGGATTTCAGATGGATCACATTATTCTTGTGCATCGTGTTTTGTCTGGAGATAACAGCAGCTGTATGAGGGGGAATGTTGGAGCTGTACGAGTCCATTTTCTTTGGGAGCCAGGTTACATCATAGTCTTACACAGAACGCTTTGTGGCCTAAATGATGAGTTTGGTGTGTGTCATGGTTGGACCATGGGTGGGTGAATCCTAACTACCTGAGAGGTGTCTAAGAATTGATAAAAACTCAGTGTTGGTTTAAGATTAAGGCCAAGTCACAGTTCAAGCTTTGACCAGCTCTCTCTCTCTCTCTCTCTCTCTCTCTTTCACAGCACTCATTAATATTGATGCAAGTTTGGGAAAGCGGGGCCAGGCAACAGACCCAACAATGGCATCAAGCCATCTCCATCACTCAGCATATATTTAAAGAATTTAACTTTCCGTATGATTAACTTCCTGTTTCTATTCATAATAGACAGCCAGATGTGTCTTAATATGAGCACAGCTTAATCGTTTATGGATGAGAGAGGTTATGTGAAGTACGAGACTAACACTTTTTAAGTTTTAATCTTGGATCATTATGTCAAATATACAGTATTGGTACATGTTTTTTATTGCAAATCATTTTGCTCAGAGTTTATATTGAAAGCTGATTTGGAGAGTGTTCTGTAGGAGTTGTTTGTGACATCACAAATTAGGTTCAGTCATCCTGCCAATATGCTAAACTATTTTGTCTGTAGGAAAATAACATCATGGGGAAAAATGTATTTGTAGCTACAAAAATAATGCACAAATGCAAAGCAGTTGTAGTCTGTAAACCCGAGCAGATAACTAAATGTCTGACAGTTATTTAAAAAAAAGAAAAAAAAGAAGAAGCATTGTGCAGAGAATTCCTGTTGTTGCACGTAACAACAGGTGAGAATTTAGAAATATAAGGTTAAGTCAAAAATTGGCCCCACTCTGGCTGTAGAATTTATTTTAACTTTTAGATCAGACAAATACATCCTACACTAAACTACAAGCCACAAATGCATTGCTGTTTTCACCACTTCTTCATCAGAAGTAAATCTTTGTTCAAATAGAACTGCTTTCAGGGGCCCAAACAGGTGAAAGTCTGATGGAGCAGGAACAGGACTATAGGGAGGATGTCGGATGTTCTTGCAGTGTTGAGTCGACAGTGTGGGCGGAAGTGTGTAGACATACATTGTCACTACATGAGGACGTTTGCATTCCATACTCTGCCATTTACTCTCAGACTCCTAGCGATGAATCCATGTCTCTTCATCAATAATGAAAATTTCACCTTCCTTAAAGTATCAGTCCAATTTTTATTTCCATATATCCAGACGCTTCCGTTTATGCTTTTATGTGCGTTGTTTTGGGACCACCCTCACACTAATCACGAACCACTGCACACTGCTCTCCTTGGGTGCAAATCTAAAGTGGGGCATCCGTTTTTGCTAGCACCGCAGGAACAAACGAACGTACGTAATGAAATGAAATGAAAATGTAACGTGTTCACACTCAGACTGGGGAGACGGTAGCCTTGAACAGAAAGTGCTGATTAGACCAACAGTAGTTTTGAGATAACTGGAGTGATAACATATTATTATCATATTATTGTGTGAAGTAGGCTATGCATTCCAGCTGAATATATTTATTGAGTATGAATAGTTTTGTAATGGAGATATGATATACTGAAGCTTTTGAGTAATAATAAAAAAAACATTACATGTTTCAATAGAAGGGAAATCAATCTAAAAGATGAATATGAAAAAAGGCCATCATAACATCACTGAAGCCTCTGAATGGTTTCTGAACAGTTTGTATAAGTGTTGGGTAAAAAGGTTAAAGCTTAAAATAAGCTGATCAGCTTTGATGGTAATGCGTGATATTATTATTATTATTATTATTATTATTATTACAGTATTTCAGGTTGAAGCCCATGTACATGTCTGCCTGGCTTTCGGTAGGGCAGAACCCTCTGTCTAACTGATTTGACTGAAATCAAATTTTATAAGATTGAGTAACTCACCCGAATACACTCCCTGTTCAGTACTCACAGAGTGAATTTGTCTGTACGTTTGTCAGAATAAGTACATTTTATTTCTCATTTATATAATAAATGAGAATTAGTCATTACGTCAGAGCTAAGCCTAAATTGAATGTGCTTATACTTTTTTAAGAGGTTGCTAGTTCATAGATACAGATCGACATTGTAGCTGTGAGAGATTTCTCTTTATACAGTATAGTGCATCTTATTTGTTTAATCATCACAGGATACCTCTCCCTCTCTCTTTCTTTCTCTTTGTCTCTCGGTCTCTCGCTCTACAGTACACAGACAGTGACCGCTCAGCCAGGCCTTTTTTTTTTTTTTCTTGACGGAGGAAATTTCTGTGGAACAGGAAAAGAAATGTTTTCCAGCAGACTGGAGAGAAACAGCAGGTTTCCTTTTAAGGCTCTTAAACAGCTCCTCTGAGAGAGAGAGAGTGAGGAAAAAACGAGCGCATTGGAGAACCTGGCAGGGGAACAGACAAGCCTGAGAGAACCGCAGCACAGGAATGTGAACGTGTGTTGTACCTGGAAACGGTATTAAGGAAAGGAGGATGAATGGCACATTCCTGTGCTGTGAGTCCTGAGGCGAGAGCAGAGGGAGGCAGGATGGAGTGCTGCAGTGCTGAGGTCACTCATGCAGGGAAATGATCACGGCATGACTCAAACAGTCAGAAAACAGCTTCGGTACCAGTGAAACAAAGTGGTTATGACCCATCATTATTCAGTTGTGAGGTCGATCAGAGATGGACACTAGAGTTACACCAATTAAATCACATAAAAATAGATTTTCAACTTGTATTTCATAACTATAACGACTAGACACTAGACGTACCTAAATGTGGTGTGTGCAACTTATAACTGAACAATACGTTTTTATTTAAGGGTATCGTGGCGAGTCGTGCATCATGGCTCCAGCAGTAGCAGCGTACTGAACATGGTAACAGAAGGATGCACTTCTGTTACCATGAAACCTGATCGACTACAACAAACATTTTAGTTCAAGTTTACATGAGCATCAGATTGACGTTACTGTTAGTAACCAGATATCCCGCTATTCTTATTAACAAATATTTGCATTTAGCATGGCCATGGCATGGCGGTTGGCCAAGCTTCTACTTTTGGTAACACAAGAGCTAAACATCTACCGTTTGTTTTAGTAAACAAACCTTTCTGCCTTTGGAATCCGGTTCTTGTGTGCTGACAGCAGTTGATATTGAGATGTGTCTACCTCTGCCCTGTAAAGCCTTCATAACGGCTCTAACCTGAGGTGCTGTTAATTGGTCATTTTTGAGGCCGGTAACCCTAAATGAACAACAACTCTGCAGCAGAGGTAACTTCTGGTCTTGCATTCCTGGGATGATCTTCACGAGAGCCAGTTTCATCATGGTGCTTGATGGGTTTTGGGCCTTACGTTGATGACCTTCTGTGGCTTACCCTCCTTGTGGAAGGCATCATTGATCATCTTCTATCCCAGTTAGAAAGCTGGGGTCAGAGCGCAGTGTCAGCCAGCATACAGCACCCCTGGGGCAGATACGGTTAAGAGCCTTGCTCAAGGGCTCAACAGTGGAAGCCTGGCGGTGCTGGGGTTCGAACCCCCGACCTTCTGATCAGTAACTCACTAACCCAGAACCTTGTCCAGCACTGCCCATGTAGAGCATCCAGTTCGTACATGTAATGAAGCTAGAATATAAGATTCTCACTATTAAATAGTTTTAAATTATGAAATAACATTTTTGTAAACTTTTTCATGTTGTTTAAAATTTGAGATGCACAGTGCGTGTGTGTATGTATATATAAAGTAATCCTGACATTATGACCACCCGCTTAATATTGAGTAGGTCGACCCTTGTGCCACCAAATCAGCAATGCACTGTTTTGACGCCTCATTTCTGACACCTTTCAGTGGAGACCAGCATTAACCTTTTCAGTAATTTGAGAAACAGTGGCTCATATATTGGATCAGAGTACATGGACCAGCCTTTGTCCCCATGTGTATCAGTAGGCCTTGGCTACCCATGACCATTTTGCTGGTTCCCCGTTTTTAATTCCTTGCACCAATTTGGCCTTGTCATGCCAATGGCACCTGGAAGTGGGTGGGTATATTGAGCAGCCAGTGAACTTTTTGTCCCTGAAGTTGATGTGCTGAAAACAGAAAGAATGGGCAAATGTAAGGATTTGAGTGACTTTGACAAGGACCGAATTGTGATGGCTAGACGACTGGAACGGAGCAACTGCAGCTCATGCGGGATGTTCCCTGTCTGCAGTGGTGAGAACCGACCAAAAGTGATCCAAGGAAGGAAAACCTGTGAACCGTCGACAGGGTCATGGGAGGCAATGGCTCACTGATGCACGTGGGGAGGGAAGCCTTGCCCGTGTAATCCGATCCAATACCAGAGCTACAGTAGTTTTAATTGCTGAAAAGCTTAATGCTGGTTTCCTTGTAAAGGTGTCAGAACTGTTTTCATCGCTGTTTTCGTGGCAAAAGGAGGGACCTACTCGATATTACATGGGTGGTCATAATGTTATGGAACATAATGTTCGGGTTGTGTGTGGATTTTAAAGATGTGCGATCTTGTGCATCCTTGTATGTGGCTCCATTAGCTCAGATGTCTTGACCCAGGCCAGCCCCACCCTTCTATTCGCAGGAGAGCTGAAAATCAATCAGACTAATGGCTTAAGTGCTGCACTGAACTGATTATCATGTGGAAAATGTACGAGTTGACGTAACCAAGAGCCGGGACACTACCGCAGCTTTTTAAAGCGTTTCAGTTATTTCGAGTGAGTCATACCCGCTTGAGTATGGGAAAGCATTCTGTATTTTCATTAAGAATTACCAAACCTGTCTTGACACTTCAGCAGCAGTTTCTGATTGTGCCGGTAATGATTTTGTTTACCTTGATTTGTACACCACACACAGATAGAGCACTCTTCGTTGCACACACACACACACACACGATTAAAAGTATTTCCTTAAATGGGATTATCTGTGATACCGAATGCTTTTATAATGATGAAATTACATATCACTGAATTGCTCTGAGGTGTTTGGCTGTGTTTAGACAATTCAGCAATTGTTTGTGTTTATCTTCTGTGGTAAGTTGCCAGGACGATACAGCAAGGATGTTCATGACACATGTCTTGACGCAACTTTCCAGACGTTTCCTTCTTAATCAGATAGGTCTGCATGTGTAGAAGCAATTCTGTTAAGCGCAGAACAAATCTTAATAGCACACAATCTGAATGTTGAATATCAAATTATTTACAATAGGTACTACTTTTTTTTGTCAAATAAATAACATTTTCTATACAGTTTGCTATTTTGAGGAAGAAAATATAAACCGGTCATTACTGTTAGATGGATAGCTTGTCTTCATTTTGTAAAATGTAAATGAATCTTTACAAGGAGAGAGAAAATTGGAGAACTTTGAGTAAGTCTACCTGAGCACAGGAAGAACACCGAATACCCTAGGATCATCTATTGTCAGGTATTTTGAAATGAAATGTTAGATGTAAAGCGAGGCACATGGCCCTGACTGAGGTTATACTGATGACGATGATGATACTTGGGGTGACCTGTATTATACGCTTCGCTCTCTGCAGTAATCCACTGAGCTTCATCATCCCTCAGCACCAACACAGGTTACTGTTGCCCCCTAGTGACCACAAACAATGTCTTAACAGAAGCAAATATTTAAAGTAAACACAATAAAAGGTGATAAAACTTGAAAGTTCTAGTTTATTTCCTATAGACTTTAGAAAAGGTATAAGGTACAGAGTTTTCATTTGAGGAACTGTATAATGAAAAAAAAAATTAAACCGTTGACTAGAATATGGGCGGCACGGTGGTGTAGTGGTTAGCACTGTCGCCTTGCACCTCCAGGGTCCGGGTTTGATTCCCGACTCTGTGTGCATGGGGTTTGCATGTTCTCCCTGTACTTGGTGGGTTTCCTCCGGGTACTCCGGTTTCCTCCCACATTCCAAAGATATGCAGTTTAGGCTACTTGGCGTTCCCAAATTGCCCGTAGTGTGTGAATGGGTGTGTTAGTGTGTGTATGTGTGTGCCTTGCGATGGATTGGCACCCTGTCCAGGGTGTACCCCGCCTGATGCCCTAAGCCTCCTGGGATAGGCTTCAAGTCCCCGCGACCCTGAATACAGGATAAAGCGGTATCGAAGATGAGTGAGTGACTAGAAAATCTATTTTCCATCAACATAAATGGTATTTTGTTTGTCTAAGCT
>JAOVVB010000020.1:18208335-18221946 GCA_028570985.1 Heterobranchus longifilis | reverse complement strand
TTAGAAGACAGCAGTGTGATGGGATGTGTGTTCCACTGAAGCCAGGGTGTGGGGACACACTTTCAGCCATGTACGAACATGAAGACATGAAGAATCCCACACACTGCAGTAAGTAGCATGGGACGTGAGCTCTCCGCACAATTTTCCACCCTAGTAGTAAAGCAGCAACAACACTGTCTGATACAAATCATGTTTTCTGGACTGTAAGATTTTTATTAGTACACACATCTCAGCGCATTCCCACAAACAATGTTACATACTAAAAGTACATAAAAGTGTACAAAATATAGATCAAAGGTTTTCACTTGGTATGTAAAGCACTTCAGTTTCTGTTGTAACACACCTCAGAGCTGTAACTACTGTACAGTGCGCTGCTTGTGCTGAAGTGCGTCCTGTCTGATAGTGGGACGTTTTGCACTTTCCTGTTAGCACAATACACAGCCTTGCAGTTAAACACAGAGGATAAATAAAAGATGCTTAACAGACTCAAATAATGGATTTTTCTATGTACTACATTAGAAAAAGGGTAAAAGTGCATAGTCTGTTTAACACACTTAACTCATTAGCTAATCATGCATTATTTCATTACACTCATACAGTATGTGAGATTCCACATTTTATTCGGGACAAAAAAGCATTGGAAAAGTATTAAAACAATTAATATAGTTTAGCAGGCTCCCAAGCTTTTTTCCTGTAATATACCCTATTCTACTAGAAACAGCCATGTAAGGGGTAAACAGACACCCATAGTTTTTGATAAATTCTATGCACCATAGAATTATGATTACCAATATTATGACTACTATTGGTTTACTATTGGTTTCCTTTTTTTCAAACTGAAATAGCACCATCAAAAATCTTACTCAGGAGTAAAAAAAATTGAAGCAGTTTCTCAATTTGAAAGAGGTGTAATGCTGGCCAGTCTGAGCATGGACTTTCTTAGAGAAAAATAACTCGAAAGGTCCGTTTCTACCATTAGCAGAATTTTATATAAGCAATGTCACATGAGTGGGAAGGCTGATAATAAGTACAACAGCACCATACATTGCTTTTATACAACAGTCCCACAAACACTATTTATTACCAAGATTCTATTTTGTTTGTTAATTTTAGCAGCACAAATAGTCCTGCTCCTGGTCCAGGCGGTCTTGGAATGCCAATCAAATTACAGTGGTACCTCGGCATACGAACTCGGCTCCGCCTTGTGAATTTTTGCCCTAAGAGCTAAAATTTTACAAGAAATTGGCCACGGCATACAAAGTATTTTTGGCATATAGTATATGTGACTGTTTTTTGTTTTTGGCATGGCACAGCCAGTGCCATGATGGAAACATAAATTAAGGTTAAGTGAGGTTTAATGTCCATTCGTTTCAATTTTTTCTTTCTAGAAAAGTTTTTTTTATTTTTTTTATTTCTAGAAAATGTACATTTTCTAGACGTTTTTATAGGCAAAAATATAATTGTATTGTTGGAAATGGGTAATAGTGGTAATATTTTTGGGTGGCTGGAACAGATTATTATCTGCATTTACATTATTTCTTCTGGGAAAATGTGTTTCGCATTGGATTAAATTTGTATGCCAAGATACCACTGTACTTGGTCGGAACAAACTTGTATAAAGTTCGGTTTAATTCAAAGGGTAAAACATGACCTGAAGGGAGTCATGGCCTGCTCGACCTCGGCCTTCTGAAAGATGTCTTTGTGCTGAAAGAGAAAACCCATTCTATGGGTTCATTTTATTCCATTCTATGCCTAGGCAAGTTGCTTTTCTTAAATCTGTTAAAGTTAAATCAACAAGGTTTTAAAGTATTAATAGATGAACCTTACTTGCTCAAAAACTTTTTTTTTTTAAATTCTGCATAAAATTAAGGATGTATATTTGTTTCTTGCTTACTTGTGTATAGCTTTAAAAAATACAATGAGGTGCTAGCAGAAATTAAAATAAAACACAAAAAGGAGCCCTAAGACAAGCTAAAGTGTCACAAAATGAAGTATGAACATTGTGATGTAAAAACATCCCAGTAATAATGAGCTGTAGAAATAATTAAAATGTAGTTGTGTGTTAGGGAGGTTTTTTTTACCTTCTCAATTCTTGTCTGTAAGTTTGTCTGTCTTGCACTAAATATCTTCATGCTGTCCTGGCTTTCTCGTTCTCTCCCTCACAGGTTAATGAGCTCGTGCTGCCGGTTGTCAAAGAAACAATGGTATTGGGAACTGTGGTGCTGAAGACTCAGACCTGGGATGTGATGCCTCTGTGAGAATCTTGTGGTTTCTCCAGTCACTGCTAAAACATGAGGACAGGCTCTGTTCATTCAGTACGTCATATTCCGGATGAAGGAAGGAGCTAATGCTCCTCAGGTGCTGATGGTGAAAAGAAGAGATCACGGTGTAATTAAAAATGGACTGAGCTGCTATTTAAAAAAAAATCTTTGGCTTTTAAAATAGAAACGAGTTCTGCAATGGCGGTGGTAGTGCAGTAGGGCCTAGCACACACGGTCTATCAAAAGAGCTCCTTCATTTCTTAAGCTGCATGCTAATGTGGAACGTTTCAGATGATGAGATGACGGAAGAGGTTAAAATTGCTTGAAATCGGTTTAACGTATCTGATGTCTTTCTGTTGTTCTGAAATCCAGGTTACACTAAAACCAGGACCAAAGCAGGAAATTATAGCAAACTTCACAGGCTCAGAGTAGTTTTATTTCTGTGCTGTGACTGATTTTACATTCTCATCACAAGTACACTAGGCTTTACATTTAGATACCAAAACAACTGCCTGACTTTTTTTTTTTTTTTATAAAGGGAAAATTGTCTAAACATGCAGAGAACACGGCTTCTCTGGAGTACATTTTTGGCTTTAAATGTTTACACACACATATTTATCCCGAGCTGCTCACTTATAATCACTGACTCTGATAACGATTTTGCATGATACTTTCTGGCATAAACGTTGCTCCAAAGGATACTACTCAAATTCTGTCTGATTAATGGATAAAAACATCACCGTGCACAAAAATCTCAGGCATCATAGCCTTCTTATAGTTTGTCCAGATAAAACTTTCCATATAAAACCTGATGATATAGAAGTCTTGATCTTATTTCTTCATATTTTGCTTCCAAAGAGCCAGATTTTCTTGTACTTTAATATAGTCTTGAGCAATAGTTTTCCAGGCTTCCTGAAGTTTGTTTTGTTTGTTTGTTTTGCTCCCATTTTTGGTAAGTTTTTCAGAGAAATTATTATTATTATTTATTGTTAAGCCACACAGTGACCTATAAATCATTCAATTATAAAACACCATCTAACTCAAGGCATGAACCAGTGAGAAACAGGTGCAGATGATGACAGATGATCAGGCCGTTGATTAGTATACTGATGATGCTGAATGGTTGGAACTGACGAGAGGGGAAATGAGGTTGCTGCTGAGACATTGCAGTCTGTTGCAGTGAAACATTTGTTCCCATTTCCCTAATTTAATCTACATCATTTAATTAAATATGAAGAAATGAGGGTGACTCAAGACTTTTACACAAAAATCTAACAAATCTAACAAACAGATCTACAGAAGGACTGTTGCAAGTTGTCTACAATGCTAAAAACAACCCATCGTCTTTTATTTTATTCTCTTTTATGTACTGTTTACTGCACTTTATACAATGTTTTTTTTATATTTAGAAACGTCATATCATAATTAATGTAAGTGGTTCTCTACATGTGTCTAAGACTTTTCGACTGTACAATCCCGGGATATCCATGTAGCCTTTATCTACTAGGCATTTTATTGTACTTAATATTGTTACTTTGTTGGGTTCAGTTAAAACACATCTAATATTGATGCTCAAAGACTTACCCAGTAAAAAACCCGAAGATCGCTTGGTTGTATAAGTCCTAGCCTGTGCTACAAGAAGGAAAAAAGCATAATTTTGGTAAGAAAGTATGGTAACTTAAAAAAAAAGACCTTCAACTGGTGTTTTTCATCCTTTTCCAGTCTTTATTCACTAAACAAACATGTAACTACAAAATAGGATTGTGAAGAAGCCATGGACTGCTGACAGTAGCCTGAGCTGAAGATTTATGAATACACATGTACAGTAACATGGCTACTTTCTGTCTTAAGAGCCAGGCCAGGAAATGTTCTTCATCTCCTAAAAGATGGATATAAAAAGGTGTAACTTTCCCGGCATGAAAAAAAGACGTTAATATGCGTCCATTTTAAATATCACTTCATTGTTCTTCTGGAAAAGGACAGATCCTGTGATATGTATATTGTTTCTGAAAGTTTTGTACCTAATAATTTTATTTTTGTATGTTGTCACTAAACTTGGATGGGTTCTTATGGTGTGCCGCACATCATGCATGGCTACTGTCTGCTCAGCATAGAGACAAACACACTTTGTGAATAATGAGCACGTCAATCTGTGAGAAATACCAAATACAATTTTTTTTTTCATATGGCTCATAAAAACTTTTTTTTTAATTATATTTCTCAGCTGTTATTGAGTGTTCATGCTCTTCACAAGTGATCTATGCTTTATAGCCTTTTTAGTGGAAATGGCATTAGGGGGGGAAATTACCTGTTTTTTTTATTATTATCGTAAGCTGTACGACTTTACAGACAAAACAGATGTTTCCTGTAGTAATACACCATAACATACATTATAAACGTATTCTCTTTATGAAGAGAACCAGTTTGGTTTAAATAAAAAAATTTTTGGGTGAAACTCTTGTCAAGCGATGTTTGGTGTCTGGTTGTGTGCTGGAGCTAATGTAGCAATAGAAATCTATTTCAGTCTAAATTAGATGTGGTGTAGGGCACAGTGGGACTTCCTGCCAACATGAGCATGAACTAAACTTCACTGGGCAGCTGCACACTGTTCTGTTATATAGGCAAACATCTTAGACATGTTGAATTCCCTTTTTTTCCCCTCCTCAAAATTTAACAGTAAAATTATAATGGAAGGCTAAAATAATAATAAAAAATCTATTAATGTAATTCCACAGCATATGAGTAATGATCTGAAGCTTGCCCACGTACCACATTGAAATGTTGGAATGTGCCCTAAAATGATCATGACAATAGGTCAGCCTCTATAAGACCAAACCTCAGAGCACGGATCTCTGCCGGGCCACTTTGTGCATACAGGTCAAATTTTATACAGGCACCGGTTACATTTTTAACCCTCAGATAACCCTTATCTCGCTGTTTACATTACATTAAATAGTTTGGCTTTAAGACCTGGAGTTATAGAACATGTTTTGTTTATATGTCTATACCAAATTTTATTCAAAGCGCAGTACCCATTAACCACAGCAGGGGGCGGTATAGGGCCTCACAGCCAATGAAAGCCTTCACACACGCCTCAAAATGATCAAATAAATATATTTCAGGAAATCATACAAAACAACGTATATGCTGGAAAAGAACTAGGAAACCAGTATATAATCACAGGGAAGCAGGAAACCACACATTGCTTAACCAATTTTTTTTTTCAAAACAATATCAAAATTGTGGTTATGATAAAAATAATAAAAAATATATATATATAAATGTATATATTATAATATATAGATATAATGTAATGATAACATTTATGTAAGCATGTGCTATAAATAAAGTGTAAACGGCTTATAAAAACCAGAACTGCATTAACCCTTTTCAGCTACAAGAGCATCAGTAATACCACAAAAACAGAAATACTGTGAGTTATATCATATGTATACAAATAAAAAATGTAATTAATTAATTATCCTTTAAGAAGTTGGGAGATGAAGCGGAGCAGCCAGGGAACACCTCTCCTCAGCTGCATTTTCTTCTTACCTGGGAAGTGAACAGGTAATGATATATAATAAATAAATACACACTTTTTTTAAAAACCATTTCATCATATTTTCCATATCACAGGCATGTGTAGATAACACGGTCAAATACTGTTCGCTCCACACTTCCGTTTACTAGGTAACGTTACATGCACGTGCCACATAATAATGGCTATTATAATAAAACTACAAAAAAAATAAGTTCTGCTTTTACAGCCATTACATTACTGTATTTCCATTAGTATCCCGATCTAATGGAGGATCCAGTCCCCTGATTGTATGTCCTCCTCGATGCTTACTGTCACTGTCACAAGTCCGCTGTCGATCTGGTTTAATTCCACAGCAGACTGTCTCCAAATAAACTCCAGCACCCCAGGAGTCGAGTTTCCGTTTGGTCGACGGTTTTCCTGCATATCGTCAGTCGAACGTTGTTGTTAAAATGTCATTACACAACCAATATTCATTCTTCCAGCGCTTTGCGAGTCTCTCCGACCGTCTTTCTTTTTGGCCCGCGATAGACAGAAAAAAAAATCTTTACACTTCATACCAAAAAAAAGTCCCGTCCATTCAGTAGCATATTTGGTTGGACATTTAATTAATTGGCTGTAACACGAGCACATTTTCCTGCAGTGGATTTGACACTCGTTGATTTCAGCTGACAGAAAAACCCTCGTTGGAAAGCTGGGAGGAAGCTAAATCTCTATTGGCTGCTTGAATTAATTGGCAGATAACTCCGCCCATACCACTTCGTAGAACAGTGAAGATTGGTTTATTTTACTGCAAACAGACGCCTGATTTCAGCGATATTAAATGTTATTGGTCAAATGAGTTGTCAGTCACTTGATTAACACTAAAAGCACTCCGAACTGCGTGTACTGCTGTAAAATAAGTTTCCATATCCTAAATCCTACTAATAAAAAAAATAAAATACAAATATAATATTGAAAGAATAAAAGTACAACATTGGTTAAAAAAAAAAATGTAATTATACAAGCGAACTCAGCCTGGGTTCCCTTTGGAAATTATATTAGCTTACGGTAGGAGTACAATACCGTGTTTGACCACAATATATTTTGGGGGCGCTATGTCACTCGCTGTAAAATAGTGAAAATGCGAAAAAGAAAAAGCTCTCAGCAACAAATTTTATTACCGGAACAAAACTGTTGAACCAAGTATTTTAAAAAAAAATTAAAATAAGTAAGTACAGTTAAAAACAAGCCCTCCAGGTGAAAATGTCATTGCTCATTGTAACACTACCAACTCCTTATTGCCTAAGCCTGCTCATTGGCTCATCCATCACCATGGTTACGGTGGCGTCGGTACGCTATGTTAATTACGTTTAAATGTTAGAATAAGACGCTAGAAATTATTTTGTTAGTTAGCAGGAAAACAATACAGATCTTGAACTTTGAGCTCAAGATTTTATTAGAGAAGTAAAACAACAAGGATATGATGAGAAAAGAGGACAGCCAGAGTTTTACTCAATTTGCTGTGAGCCTCACTCAGCCTCCTTCAGTAACAGGTAGGGAGCGAGCGCGAGCTTTTATGAGGCTTGCTAAACTGGTACACTAGTCATAAAATCTCACTCACAAGGGCAGTGTTTTTGAGTCTAAAATAATCCGTTTGTTTTATTATTCTTGTTATAACAAACTGCAGTATTCACACATAAAAAGCATATAAACAGACCACAGACTTTTGTTGGTGATGCTGTGGTTATCCCAGGCATTAAAGCCCATTAGCATTATATTTGTACAAGGTTCCTCAATTTTGATTCAGAATGAAATGATTGTTTTATAGTTATTGTTTATGCTATTCTGTTGTCATTTAACTGTAAATCCAAGATGATGAGTGGAAAGCTAAAGCACTGTGCCCATGTTATGCGCTAAAATGCCCCCCCCCCCATAATATCTATCAAATATTATATTAGAACATAAATTCATAGGTTTATTATTATCAAATATGATATAACGATTATAATGAACCCTAGGCATGTGACAGCCTTTGAGACCATTAATACAAATTCTCATCTTTATGGCATAACACCGGTAAAATCTTTGAATCAAAACTATGGGTCTAAGAAATACATATACTTTTAAACAATGGGTCCCACAATAAGAATTCATTTAAGCTGGACATCAGGATTAATTAATACCATTTAATTTTTTAGGAATTAATTTTAAGAATAAAAGTTTTGCAAGAAATGCAAGCATTTTCAGCATATGAACTAACGAACCGACCTGAATGCCAGCCAGTTGTGCGTATGTCCAGGAGCCATCCAAACATGAAATTTTATCCATTTGTCTAAAACCTGAGGTGATTGTTTGCTATTTGTGTCAGGTTTCAATTTCTTTTTTGGTGACATGATGGTAACTGAGGAAGTAAACAAAAACGACTTCTTTGTATTAAACTATTTCATTGGTTCGAGACTGCGAGATTGACAAAAAAAATACAAAAATACCGTTTCATCAGCCCAAAACCACACCACAATCTCGGAAGATAAGAGAGCTAGTTACGTTGTGTCATTGCCAGCCTTACTTTAGTTCTTGTGGGAATGCATTGCAGAATTTCATTTCACATAAATGAAAACAATGAGTTTTTTCACAAAATTCTGTGTGAAATATGCAGTGGAGAAGTAATGTTTGTGACTGTAGTCGTTCAATAGTTCAGGACTGAGATTCCTACAGTTTTCTACCCGACACTCCTTGTTAAGTCTGGTTCCTTTCAAGGCTTCTTCCTATTGTCATCTCAAGGAGTTTGTCAAGTCTACCGTTACCCTCGGATTGCTCATCATGGACAAACTGATAATTATGCTTAATACATATTTCCTCATACCTCAAACTTATTTTCATATTTTTTTTAAATATAAAGCTGCTTTGCAATGACTATTGTTACAGGTGCTATATACTGTACAGTAAATAAATACATACAACTAAAACTACAAATAGTCTTAAAATAAATAGGTTGCTTAAACTTTTGCACAATACAGTATGCCTCTTTTTTGTTCACTCATCTAACTAGAAATGTTGTTTATCATAATTTTGATTTAACTTATTTGTGTTTTTATTTTTCCAGATGGCCTGAAAACATCAGAAGTCACGGGTAAAAACAGCCGCATCAAGAGGCCCATGAATGCCTACATTATTTGGGCAAGGAAACACCGGTCTGTCTTGGCCAGGGCTAATCCAAATGCCAGCAATGCTGAGGTCAGTGAGCAGCTTGGAATTGAATGGAGGAAACTGAGTGAAGACCAGAAGATGCCCTACTACCTAGAGGCATCGAGGCTTAAATGGGAACACAGCAAGCAGTTTCCAGGTGAGGTGCACAGGGTTTTCAGAAAAATAGCACCAAAAAAAACAAAACAAAGACAAGACAAACAGGTCAGCCCTGAGCCTTTTTTTCTTGTTGTTATGCCCCTTGTTACATTGCACTTTTAACTTTCTTTCCTTAAATGTAGATTGGGAGTATAATCCCCGTCCACAGAGGAGAAAGCGAGTCTGCCTGCAGGAAGCAGCTCAAAGACCTACAGTCAAACAGAACAATCTAATATTATCTGGTAAAAAAATAAAGAAAGTTTTTTGTTTGTAATTGCTATTGTTTATATTCCTCTGAATGACAAAAATTATCCTTTAAGTTGAATATTTTCCAATTTTTGTCATAAACAATTTGCATACTCACACAAATTCTTAATGGCAATTAATATTCATATATAATAATTAACATCCCTAGTTTCTGTAGTAACAGCTTATAACCAAGGACTTGTAGAGACACTCTAAGATTAATAATCAATAGTTTCAACAGTGGTCTTGTTTAACAATGTAATTCTTATAACTGTTGAGAAAGAGAGATACAGTAGGTGTTTATTGCTGCTATAATATAGGTGAGAATCGTCAATAACTTGTCACTCAGACTATAAACCATTAAAATGTGCAAAAATGTCATTTAATAATAAATTAAATATAAATTGCTGCAGTGTAAACAGAATAGAAAAAATATCAAGACAAACAGGCCAGCCCTAAGACTTTGTGTTGTTTTATGCTCATTTCTGAATTGATCTTTAAACCCTTCTTTTCTTTTCTTTTGGTCCAATAGACGACTGCTGATATTTAGTATAAGAGATAAGTATAATCACTGGTAAATTTCAATGTTTCTATCATTAAACTTGTCTGTGAATATCTCTATCCTTCATACTGAATATCAGCATCACTGTATTATCTAGGATAACAGTATAAATGCTCAGCAGCAACTCTTGCTCAACTGATATTTTCATTTATTTTTAAGATCTGGTTTATCCTGTTCACCGTCCAATGAGGCATACAGTATTTAATGAAGAATTAAGAATTTGAATAAATTTTGTACTATGGTCTTTTTCAACAAATGAATATAAACCTAGCATGTGCTGATGCATGGTCCACTGATGAGCTAGTGGTTTATCATCTTAATATTTGGTTTTAGGTTTATTCTTGAACAATGTAAGTACAGCTGATTTCAGGTTTATCCGTAAATAATTTACTTACAGCTGCAAGTAAAATACTATATCATTGTATACTAACGTAAAAGGTATCTTGAACTCTGCTTTTTCTTTAAGGAATGATGAACATGCTTTATCGTTTATGTTGTAGGCCAAAATGGCAAAAGTCAGTTGAAAGTGAATTGCACCATGCTTTTAAATCGAACACAAAGTTTCTATCCTTTTTAACACAAGCCAGACAGTCACAATATCTCACAGTGTCTATGGAGGAAAAACAGGGCTAAAATTCCCCAAAGCAAAATGGCATGTTAAATTACATGCTATTCTGAATTTGTGAGGTTAAAAAATAATGAAGATGGTACTTTTAACACTGAAAATATTTTTAAAGAGCAATTTAGTAACTTCAGTATTTCTGCACTGAATGCTTGACTTATGTTTTCATTTGAAATATACAACCACAATAAACTGCAGTGCCAAAAATTTCAAACACTGTAAATTCTGTAAGGATTTTTTCAATTCAGTTCAAATTGCTATGCAGCAAAGTTCAAAGATTTTTATTGCAACAAGTGTTTGTTCAGTTCATGTAATTCAACATGTTATTTTGCTTTGGGAAATTTTGGCACTGTTATACTTCCATACGTGTCTTTTCAAATAGGAAGTGAGTCAAAACCACACACCTGATAGCTTTGTATCTTTGCAGGCCGTCTGCAGAATACAACCTTACAGAAGAGATCTGATCGAGAGCCAAGCCCACCTCCTTTCCCTGATGATCTACTGTCCTGCATGCCTGAGCCATCATACACCCAGACCAGGTGAGTTGTTAGCTGCACTGGAACTGTTTCAGAAGTCAAATGGGTGCAAATGAAGTGTTACTCTGGTAACTTACATAATTGCCACAATTCTGTTTAATTCTTTTCACAGCACCTTGGACTATCAGGAAACCTTAACTGGGATGGACCCGTACAGTGACTCTTTCCTGGTTCACAATGACTTTTCTGCTCTAGACCATTATCTTTTCGGTAAAGGGTCTGTGGCAGACAGCAAAGACATCCACAGCAAAGACGCCTACTGGAAAGACACCCACATCAACCCAAGCCTTAATTCTCCACCAGTCCTTGACATCTGTCCATTTGAAAATGATTTGGAGGAATCAAGTGGGATGGGCCTGTACGATGGCTCTTTCCAGATCTGTGATTACGTTTCTGCACTAGACCCATATCTTTTTGTTAATGAGTCTGTGGCAGATGCTCACAGCAACGACTCCCACTGCAGCGCAGTCCTTAATTCCCTACAATTCCTGGAAACCGATGCCTTGGAAAATTTGTTAAACACACTGTCTCCTTCAATTGTTTATTAAAATAAAGATTTAGAAAGTCTTTGATGTGTGTGATTCTTTAAATCCTTGTGCATATGTGATGAATACAGTTTAGCAATATAGTACATATTAATTGAAAATGCTGTAGTTACTGTTTTGAGCTGTTTTGAGCTAGTAGATGCTTGTTGCACTTGTATGTAATTTAATATTATATTAATATTCATGTAACCATACATGTTCATGGTTTGAAGCAGGGGAGTGTCCATAGCCAACATGGTGAGCAAGAGGCAGAGACACTGTTTAAAATGTTGTATCTCCTGCACAGACTCTGGTTCACAATTTTATTAAACATGGTGACTTTCAGTTCTAACACATTTAAGGCTTTAAAACCACACAGTGTAGTTCAATGGTGCTACAGTATGCTGTCCACTCATCTATACAGTTACTGGTACAGACACACAAACTGATTTTATTACCATTAGAAAAAAAAAAATTCTATTCAGGTTGCTTTGTTGGGCTTCAGTCTTATTTTATCAATCATTGAGTAAAGTAGTGTGTAAATGATTTCTTAGAGCTAAACCAGACTAAAATTTACTGCAAAGATTGTCAACCTACTCACTAGCGACTAGCCAAATACTGTATGTGTCCAAAATTCGAAAATGTAATATGTTTCATCTGTCCATCCATCCCAATGTCTGAGATTTATGTTAAGAATCAAAAGACGAATGGTTGAAGGATTTATATGGAATTATTGTTTTAACCAGGAGATAAACTGATGTTGAAACTGATCCAAACAGGGTTGATATTAAAGCCTTATGTTGCATTTATACCCAGTCACTGCTTACAGAAACAGCAGCATGTCACAGACACACCACTTTAGGAAACATGAAACATCTGCACCATTTATGGAATTGTACATTGTACATTTACACACTTTTGTCCTTGTTTCTGTAGCAGTATCTAATTAAAATACATATTCTGGCTCATGAAGAGACAAGGCTACCACACCAGTCATGCCTGCATCTATAAACAGACTTGTTTTGCCCTGCTTTAAATCCAAAGATCAGAGATCACGGTTGACATTTAACTTGTACTAGCCAATACCCCAGCAGCCAGCAGGTGAGGACATGGTTTGACTAAATACACGTATGTTCTGGGTAATCACTGTTCTCAGTGCAGGATTCATTCTGAATGTCCAGTTCTTAGCTCAGTCTTTCGTCACATGGTAGAGCATCTCATTGGCTCTGACGCTGTTAGAGAGTTGTTAGAGAGTCCTTGACAGTCCAGATTCTCTATATGGACCATGAAGAGCTTTCGTCCCTCCTCAGAGACACACTCAAGGACTAGATAACGTTTTTTATTCTGTAGGATCTTCTTAATGTCCTTTAAGTGCTGGTCTGACTCCTAGATCATTCTTCAGGATCTATGCAAGAAAGCACAAAGGAAATATTTCAATATTGTTCAGAATAAATTGTTATTTCTCCACAGTTTAAAGAAACTAAATGTTTAAGAATGAATTTCACACAACAATGTGTGTCCTTGAAGTAATAATGCAAATGCCTGGCTAGGAAACCCCAGGAGATGGCACTGTTGCTGAATTGTTATACAGCTTAAAATGATTGAAAAAACTGAATAATTAAATTTTTTTTTAACCCAGGTCCAAAGTTGCATTAAAACTCCTCATCTAGCTGATACATTACACTTTCCACTCACCATAACTCTCTCTTTCGGGTTTAAAAAAGAAACTATTATTCAGATTTTACTTTTCATTCATTTTTAGACTCCAGTTTACACACTCACTCACTCTCACTCATCTTCTATACCGCTTTGTCCTATATTCAGGGTCGTGGGGACCTGGAGCCTATCCCAGGAGCTTAGGGCACGAGGCAGGGTACACCCTGGACAGAATGCCAATCCATCGCAGGGCACACACACATACACAAGGCTTTAAATGGTTTAGCTCCCACATACCTAACCAGTCTTCTGATACGCTATAATCCACCACGTTCCTTAAGA
>JAOVVB010000020.1:18197215-18208235 GCA_028570985.1 Heterobranchus longifilis | reverse complement strand
TATATATACACTGTACATTCACACTACTCAAACATCTTGTACTCTGTATTGCGTAAAAGCACCAACATGCTTCTTACAAACATCTAACATCCTACTGTACATTACTGTTATTTGTACTATGTATTATATGTGATGCACACTACAGTTACTCGCACCACCATGTACACTCACTTTATGTACAGTGCTGATCTGTTATTTACTCTCAACATTTTTGCTGTTCTTATTTACATGTAATCTGTATAGTTATTGAATGTTGTGTACTTACTTTGTATAGTGTCTTTGTCTAACTAGTGTAACTATTGTATAGTGTTATTAAGTAGCCCTGTAGGTTGTGAGTCACAAACAGCCAGAATTAAAATTCCTTGTGTGTCAACGTGTTTGGCAAAATAAAACCCGATTCTGAGGGGTTGCAATGGTCAACTTTTGACCACATAGTGTAATAGGAAATCTCAGTTAAGGACATTATTGTGTATTGTGATTTATTATGTGAACGGCTTGGTTATATACTTCATGCCTTATAATAATAATAATAATAATAATAATAATAATAATACATGCTCAGTCATGTTCAGACTACATACCATCACCAACATCATCATAGATGTCATTATCTCTGTTGGAGCAGAAAGAAATGTTTATTTTTATTGTCTTTTCACACCAAAACATTTATTTAGATTTAGATGCTTTGAAGCAGAACTCACTCAGCCTGCACGTTACTGCTTGCGACATATCCGACTGAAAACAGAACAGTGTACAGGGTTACATTATTTCATCCGTTCGTTTGTTTACTGTATATTTGTTTGATTAGGATTGAGAGGTGCAGTTCAGTTCACTCACATTTTCCCTCCTTGTTCCTGCAGATGAGTTTGTCATTGTCTGAGTTGTTGATGACGTCCAGGATGTCTCCTGCCTGCACCGCCAGATCCTTTCCACTGCCTTTCTTATTATTGATTATAGTCACTTGATAAAGAACCTTGATCTCTCCATCAAACTGTAAATATACAACAGCTCCTTACAACAGTGCATGTAAAAGTCAGGACTAAAGATACTTATGAGATCATCGTGACACAATGTGATAAAAGTCACATTAAAATATCTCAAGCTGATGCACTTTGTGAAATTTTATACCTCAATGCTGTGGAATTCTGGATTGTTATCAAAGGAAGTTGATTATATTTCTATAACAGCAGCTCTGACAGGAGTTGCCACAAATCATAGGTTTGTATTAATGTGCCTGTTTAGGTATGTTATTGTATCTGTATTAACAGCTCATTTACAGGCACTTGCATGGTGGCCGACCTACAAATCATGTCTAACGGTTTTTATTCAGTGTCAGAACTTTGTAGCAGTCAAGGCTATAACTCTTGAGTCCTTAGACACAGAAAAGTCTTCCAAAGAGACTTGTATATGCATTGTGGTTTCTCAATGTCTGAACTTTAAGAGAGTGAAAAAATAGAGGCTGGTGAGGAAATGACCGTTTGTAATGTAGATGCTAACAGGAACTAACTTGTCACATGGTTGTAAATGCAGACAGGAACTAAAATTGTGAGTTGGGAACTGAAGAAATGTCAGACTACTTGGTGATTGGTCAACAGAATAGTTTGAGACAATTAATTAAAAGAGTGTAATGATATGCAGTGTTGTGCATGAATGCACTAAAAGAACATCGTTCACTGAACATGCTCTTTTTTGTGTATGGTGAGCTGAACGTTTCAGTTTTCAACTAAGAGAAATGTGAATAAGCATCATTAACATGTGTGGTGATGAATGTGAGTGGCTAATATCGCTAATTTAGACTTCTCGCACAATGATTACAGCTACCAGAAATCATATACTGTACAATATCCCTGAAATTTATGTTTCGTGAGGGAAAGAATATGAGAGAGAGAGGACGTATTGATCCATTTTGTGTACCTTAAACTTCTTTCTGAATTCCTTCTCCTCTTTTTCGAGTTTTTTCTGCTTTTTCGGGTCATCTACCTTACCCTCAGGTTTTGCCGGTTTTGATTTGGAAGGAGGCATGCTGTAAAATAATCATCAATATGGGAGCATATGTGAAGGTGTGCACATGTTTTGTTTAGCGTTTTAGCCTGTTTGTTAGTATTTCCTGTAGGAAATGGATGTTGACGTGGTGTAAAAGTTTACCTGCTGGGCGGCTGCGGTGTGTCCACGTCATCATAAATTTCCTCACCTCCTGAAAATAAAACACATGTTAAGTCCCAGTTTAACAAATAATCCATAGGTCAGTAACTGTTACTAAAGTCTCATTTTCATAATAACATTATGAGGCTTTTTAATGACAAGCATTCATCATTTTGTACGAAAGGGAAATCAAGCTCCACCAACAGTTTCAAAAACTAGGCAAGTGGTGAAATTATTCTTTTAATAAAATTAAAAACTTTGTCTTACTTTGATTTTTTAATGGTCAGTTTATCTCAAATTTACTGTAAATAAACCAGTTTTTGTCAATATTAAACTTCACATTAGCAATATTTTCTACATCTTCAAAAGATTTTTCAAATCTAGTTGTCCCATTAATGTTTGACAAAGACATCTCATTCACACCCTTTACACATCCTTTCGCTAAGGATCTCTTAATTACAATATTCATCTATTTTAAGTTGTATTGCCTTTAAGCACAAAAAGACTACAGACATGTGACTGTGTGACCAGGAGAAAGCCATGGATATTCTTTCTTTTAGAAAACACAATAAAGCATCTGTAGTTTAGGTGTACTGTACCTAGACCATTACCCAAATTACCAGACCATTAATTAGTAAAATTAGTGGGAACTCTAGGAAAGATCCTTTTTGTAGGTAAACCTCCATATCAGTTCATTGTCACAGTAATATTCAGTAGACACACAACAAGGAAGTGATATGGCATCATAAAAATCAGAGGCTAATCATGTTCTAATATGTTAATTCATTTTCCTCAGGAGAGGAGCTCTGTGCCTTTTTGTCTAATAATTTGTTGAGGCTAAGCAAACATTGTGTAGCTATAATATGAAATACGTTAAGTGTTTTATTATGTGCAGCTGGTTGTACTGTGAGGTGGTCAGGGGTCTGTGTGTATGGTTTAACCCTGTAGGTGCAGTGTGTGAACGTTACCTTGGTGATCCTCTGGACTGAACTGAGGAGGGGGGGGAACCCTGAAAATACACAACCACTCACTTTACAACTATGGCAAGGGCAATTTACAGGCAGGTTCAAAAGTCTGAGTGCACTTTGAGAGGTTAAGAAACACGTAACCCACTTAAGCAGACCACTGAAGTGTATTGTTTGCATATAATGGGATTATCTGAAATGTTATTATTTCTTAGCAATTTGCCAACTATAAGAGCGTTAAATTTACTTATGAATGACGTACCACACTTTTCAAGTGTTCATAGTAAGATTTAATGTTGTGCCACATTCAAGAGACAAGTTAGTTCTTGCTATCACTTACGTTTCTTCATCAGCTTCTCTTTTTCTTTCTCTCTCAGAAAGCTTTTCATTTGATAGAAAAACACAAAGTGTAAACCCTATTGTCATAAAAATGTCCAGGGAATCACCATCAGAGCGGAAAGCAAAGAATCTCAGTCAGTCTTCAGACACCCTCACCAGAGCAGCTTATTTACAGTATTTAATTGTACTTTTCAGCAGTTGAAGTTTAAAAGCCTTGCTCAATGGGCCAGCAATGGCAGCTTGGACCAATAGTCCAAAATCTTACCCACTGAGCTAGGCTTTCCTTTCATACATGTTAGATACACATCCTATTAAAATCTTTAGTGCATGAACATGCTTAACAACATGGTTTTAAAGTCTGTTCTTGGTTTACAATTAAGTGGAGGATCCACAGTACAGAGACAGAAGTGGCTCAGGCAGTTGCTGATTTGAGGGTTTCCACTGTTGTGCTCTTGGACAAGGCCCTTAAGGGGATAGTTCAGGTATTTTTAGTGTCTTTTTTAAATCACAATTGATGTGCATGTGAGTACATTACTATACTGTAGATCTTGGTCGTTTTTCTGCTTACGTTTGTCACCCAGAATGCAATAACAATGTACAGTAAGTAATCAAAATCAAATTCTACAACCCTTGGTTTGTGCAAAAATGTATTCCAAAGTTTAGCTGAGACTCATATAAGGCTTCTGCAGGCCGGGTGAGATAAATTGAGTTGGTAGCTTTCAATGTTGCTGTGTATTTAACTCTTTTCTTTCACAGGAAGTAGCCATATTGCTAACCAGAAGTAGCCATATGGCTAAATAGCAGTAGCCATAGAGCTAGTTCCATTAAAAGGAAAGTGTTATATTTGTACTAAATACAACATAACCTTGAAAGACACCAACTAGGGTACCCAGTGGGGTTGCAGAAGCTTTATATAAAAACTGTAATTGAATTCTGGGTAACAAAACTTACCATACCAAGACCTATGGTAGTGTACTTATACAACCCCATCTAATTTACAGACTGGTAATTAATATACTGGCAAAACCTGTGCTTATAATTTGCAGTGTGATCTGATATGGTGACCCAGAGAACTAAAAACTATTGTGACCAATCAGATTTGAGAATTACCTGCCTTCGTATACCGTTCTGATTACACTGTAGTGCTGTTGAAATCTCTGATGTGACAAATTAAAAAAAGAGTTGTTGTTTTGTTTTTTTTATAACTAACCTTTATGCATCTGCAAATCACAGGTTTTTATGAGCTTGTTCTAAAACATATGAATTTCTTTAGTAACAGCTTATTCAAAGTGACCTGTATGGTGAATATAAAGTCTTCTAAACTGAGGAGAGGTTTATGCTTTGCATTTTTCTCAGTGACATGAAAATCAGATTTTTGTTGTCTATTTAACTTCAAGAGAGAATAAAGAGAGACTTGTGAGAGACCAACTATTTATAAAGTCTAAAAAGAACTAACACAAAATAACAACATTGCACAACATTAATGCAAACTATAAACAAATAAAAAGTACAGTGTGTACAGTACATGATGACCGAAACACTGTGGAACCTGAGTTTATAGGAAAATATTTTCAGGGTGGTAACAGTAACTCTTTAACTACTTTATCACAACATACCATCACCAATGAAACATTTTATTTCCTGATATTGACTCAGTCAATACAGTGATGTATACAGTATGCACGGTCTGATTCAGCCAATAATTGATTTCAGCCAATAATTGTACTGTTCTTCACAGTCTTAATGGGAAATCTTAATGGATCATAAAAATCATCAGTGATACCTAAATGTTGGTAGTGCACGCAGATTTTTTTAGATCTGTAAAAGTTAATCAACAGCAAACATTCTGATTAGAAAGGGAAAATGTGTCAAGAAATGTGATACATACAAAGTCATGGTCAGTAATGAAGTGATGGAAATAAAAGAGTTAATAGTGATTTAAGGAGGGATTTGTGTAAAGTTTAGAAAATCGGCTTTGTGATTTTGTGTGAATTCAGCATTAAGTTGTTCAAGCCTCTTGAGAATCATCTCAGTAATTAAGCTACTAGTAAAAAAAAAAATCAGGGGTTATGATTTAAAAAAAAGACCATTGTCTGGCTCCATCTTACTAATAGAGAAATTACACGTTAGTGTGGACAGGACTTTTTCTCCAGTCAGTGGGGGTCTTTAGCATCCGAATGAAGCTGCGTGCTTTGGTGAGAGGGATGGGCTCCAGGCTGCTGATTCAGGGACATGACATGGATGATAATGTACAATAATGTCCATATTAGGTACAATATTATGAGTTAACAGTAAACACATAAATTGGTGAAAAGCGTTCACTCTTTAAAAACTTTGAATTTCCATAAACCAATAAAATATGTTGTTGATTAATGAATGAATGAATGAATGAATGAATGAATAACTGCAGACTAATACATGATAGACTCCTTTTGGTCGATCATGTATTAATCCATATAAATTATGGAATAAACTATTTATTATAAGTAGCTTCTGATAATCCCTATGTTTAAGCAGTTAATACTTTTCTGTATATACTGCTAGTTTCTGCCTTCCATGTGAATGTTTGCTTGTCTGATGGTATGCAAATCATGCAAACTTGATATTTAATTAATATTCAAATGCGTATATACACTAAAGTTTTTAAAGGAATCTGACAGTCCTAAACATGCTAACATGTCCTCTCCAGGCACTCACCTGACATTAAGGCTGTCTTCCAGATCATCATATATCTCATCAGGTCCCTCTGGTGGTGGAGGCAGAATAACTGAGAACAGCAGAGGGCAGCGTTAGCCACATTACCCTAATCTTGAACCCACAACAAACACTTGTTGAAATAGCCCTACTCTTAGTTACTAGGGCATTAGATTTTCTCTAGTGTTTTTTTTTTAAATATATATATATGTTTTATAGAGTCCAGTAAATGTAGAGTTTATTCATTAATGATGACATATTTGTTTTTTAATCTGGCACATCAATAAATACCTTTGTTTTGACTTTCTAATCTTTTAAATATAAAGCACTTTAAGATACTGAAAGACAAAAAAATGGAACAGTATAAAAGAAGTTAAAATTTAAAAAGGACCGCTGTGTCCTAAACCACAATAGGTAAATTAAACTGGATGTGGTTTTAGGTGAGACAGATGTCTATAATTACTTCCAAAAGATTCGTAGCTGAAGTGTAAAAATGAAGAAGCAAATGTCGCACTCAGAGAGACTATGCCTGAATATATACTACAACTTAGATGATGAATAAACAACGCATTTCAGTCTTACCTCCTGGACCACTGGTGCTCCTGAAATGAAACATAATTGAATGAATGAACTAGACGACATGAACAAGTTAAAGATCATTTGCACATTTTGCTCAGCTATGTTTGGACAGATTGCTGATACGGTACCTGTTGCTGTCCTCCTGAGATCCCACATCATCATACACATCTCCATCATTCTCAGGCACAGGCCTACTCTGATTTTTCAGAACATCAAAGTCGATCTGGACTGATTCAGTCTTTACATAGCCATCTGAAATGTAAATTTTTTTCAGCATGAACTGAAGTCATGATTATATCCCAGCGAGCACACAAAGGATTGATAGGACCATACAAACTAGAGACCTATTGGGGGCATCTTCAGGACGCATTAAAGCCCTAAAAATATTCAAGTTTTGTAGTTTTTTTCAAGTCTGTCTTAGATCAAAATTGAGGTTCAAATATACAGAGGGGCCCAAAAATTTATGCTTTACATGATAGCATTAACGATGGTGTGACTACAGACATCTTTAGCGGAAACATAATATTACACATTGCTGCCATTGCTGTCCTGGTTGTTATAAATATTCAGGGTCTGCACACCAACTGAAGTTTGTCACCCGGAAAGCTTCTGCTTTCCTAAATCAAATTTGTATCTTTTAAAGTTATGGTGTATTTAGTACAAATTTGGTGGAATGGGCCTTAGTGGTTAGCACTGTCGCCGTTCACATCCAAGTCCTGGGTCTGTGTTCAAGGAGTTTGCATGTTCTCCCTGTGTTTGGTGGGTTTCCTCCGGGTTCTTCTGTTTCCTCCCACAGCCCAAAGACATGCAGAATAGGCTAATTAACGTTTCTAAATTGCCCGTAGTGTGCGAATGCATGTGTGAATGTTGATCGGAGATCTTGCCATGGTTGTACAAATGGTCGTACAAAATTGATCACCATTGGCTCTTGTCTTTTTCAGTTAGCCATACATCTAGTTATGGTTATCAGAAGTTTGATATAAGACGTAGTTGAACTTTGGTATGCATTATTGCACAGAACATTATTAATAAGCTAAACCTATGGGAATGTACTTACATGCGCCTCAATTTTGATTTAAGAAAAAAATTTAAAAAACACAAACCATCACACTGTCTTCAAGCCTCATACCAAAGTCCTCGTACTAAAGTTGTCTTCAGAGCGTCTTCACTAAGCAATTATTAGAAGATCGTATATTTGTAAAGAAACCCTAAAGGCCTCTTAAGGATTTTTTTTTTTAAAGACCATCTACAGTACAAAGGAC
Source organism: Heterobranchus longifilis (assembly GCA_028570985.1). NCBI lineage: Eukaryota > Metazoa > Chordata > Actinopteri > Siluriformes > Clariidae > Heterobranchus > Heterobranchus longifilis. The sequence continues at coordinate 18,200,254 of JAOVVB010000020.1, read as the reverse complement.
ATGAAAGATTGTCTGTGCACCCACTAGGATACAACATTCATTTAAACATTAATACACAACACAAAATGACATGCTTTATCAAGCATGGTATCTGCATATAGTTACATTCAATATTGTGGAACATCAGATGAGGTTTAGTTTGTTTGTTATCATTAGCATTATTTCAAGAGAATACACTCTTCAATATTAATAAGAGCCTTCAAAAATAAAAACCCAGCTTGTTAGAGAAAGACAGCAAGCGTACACCTATCTGTCCAAAAGACATCTTTTTACTAGGCTTTAATTATAAGCTCAATGAATGTCTTCAAACAGGAAAAAGTTTGGCAAGAGACTTATAACTAAAGGTCCAAATATGAGTAATCCTGCAAGGATTAAAATGTAGAAAATTTCACTTTATGTCCTTATATAAGGACATTTGAGTCGCAAGAGGATAAAGCACATTACTCCAAATCTAACAGATGTAGACTAATTAACATAAGACATCATTATGGTGTAACTAATGTTAGATTGTTAATCTGGCCAACAACACTATGAACACAGCTATACATATGAAAATCTGTAGAGCGATGATCAAGTTTGTAACAGCAACAACAATGATTACCCCAATAGTCATTACATTAGTATCATTAAATTCCCAGGTTTCTGATCGTCAGTAAAGAAAAATGTGATTTTTGACACTCACACGACCCGTCTTGAGTCCTGGCCAACCATCGGCCCTCAGGGTTGTCTGTAATCCGGAGAATGTCAATAGAGTCTCCCTGTTTAAAGCTGATGTCATTCCTGCCACCTTTACAATCCACTCTTGCTTTCACTTTATGGATGACTGTCAGAGGCCCAGAGAGCTTACAGAAAACAAAAAAATAACGTAATCTTTAATATGATGCTTATTTCTATACATTTTGATTATTATTGTGATGACTGATGTGGCCTTACTTTGAATTTTTTTCTGGCCTCTTGTTCTTTTTTTTCACGTTCCTTCTGGTCTTTCTTTTCTTGCTCTGCTCGCTTTTTCTCTTCCTTTTCCCGCTTCTTGTCTTGCTCTTTCACCTCTGGTGCTTGCCTTGAAATCATCACCAGCACAGACACAGATGTGGACTTTTACGTGGTTAGAATCTGCAGTATGTTTTTACACCAAAATGTTTGTGCTATAAAAGCAGTGACAACCAACATGCTAAGCTAATCAGCATCTGTTTGTCACATGCGGTCAGGGGAAAAAAGGCCTACCATCCATCAAGTTCCTCATACGTCTCCCCATCACTTCCACTTCCCTGTGCAGAAGAATGTAAGTGAATAACAACCACCATGGACAAATGCAACAAACAGTAATTCAGTTATAGTGCAGTCACTTTTCTTACCCCATCTCGTTGGCCAGAGTTTCCTGTAAAAAAATTTTTTTTTTTAAGTGCACATTGAATATGAGATGGAATTAGTATTTATTTTAAATGCTCAAGAATGTTACTTCTTATGGCTGAGGAAAATTAAAAAATAAATAAATTAAAAGAAAAACAACCAAAAAAAAAGACTAGGTTGAGGCTAAAATTCATACTTATGAAATATTTTATATACTTTCAGATAATAACATGTAGGACATTCTGTTAACTCACCAAATGAATCATTCGGGTCACCAACATCATCATATTCCTCATCTGACTGTGCTCTGCACCAGAAACATATACAATAATCTCAATGTGTATTATTCTATATATAGTTTTTATATTAGTGTTTATATCACAGCGTTGTTAAATTCTGGCTTCTGATTGGTTCGATTAAATTCTCTATAACAGTGTTTCTGACAGTAGTGCTGCACAAGTCATATTAATGAATTGGATTAACAATTATATAATTTTTATTGTGACATCATGCATAGTCACTTGCATGGTTGATGTTTTACAGTAAAAAACAAAGGAGCAACGTGTCATTTAAGATAATGAAGTGTATTTGTAATTTGGAGTTAAAACTGTAAAATTTCTAACACAGAAAAGTCTGCAGGACGGAGGAGTTTATACTTTGTGGTTTCTCAGTAACATGACCAGCTGCATTTTTTTTTTTTGGTCTCTTTCAAGAGTGAGTATGGGGGGAGAATTACTGTTTATATTTGCTATAATCTAAGTGAGAACAGGAACTAACTTGTGTCTTGTGAACTTTCCACAACATGAGACTTAATTATAAATGGATAAAATTTATGAGGTGTCATGCAATAAATTGAAACTTATAACAAATTGCTGTGACATGAGAGGAACAAAACACTTTAGTACTACATGCAGTTATCGGAAATTAATCCATTTCTTCATGGTAACAGGAGCTCTAATTCATGTGCTTCATGTTGACTAATATACTGGCACATCTTCAAGTGTGTTACTTACGAGACTAACAAACATACAGAACGTCTATGTGTTCGCTATCTCTTGATTCGTAATGTGTATGCATCCTACATGCATATAATATGTGTATATTTCAAGTAGCTAAATCAAATTAAATTCAGCATTAAACACTGGGAAAGACGTGGGTACTGACATGGGTCCTGGGGGTCGTGGAGGCAAAATTGGAGCTGCATGGCTGCTGGGGTGCGATGCTGGAGGAGGAGGAGGAGGAAGAGCAGGACCTCCCTTCTTTATTTCAGCTCCGTTTGCTGTATTACACAAAAATATCTTAATTAATCACCACATAATTACCTCAACTCTCACTGTTCTTTTAGCATGTGCATCACCTGTTGGACAAGGTTTTGGTTCTCAGATGTGGATTAAAGAAACGGATGAATTTACACTTGTATAATTTGTACTGGATATATATAAGGCAGCCCTGATGTCTTGTGTAGGTTACAGCGATCAACTTTTTCTTTTTTTTAAGAAATACACTACCGTTCAAAAGTTTGGGGTCACTTTCTAACCCTATGATCGTTCCTGATTTTTCTTTCTTTCTACATTGTAAGGGAATGCTGAAGGCGTCCAAAAAATGCATTAATTTCCTTTGAACAGTTAATGGTGAGATGTTTCTGCTACTTCTGCTCTGTAAAGACTTCATAACGCCTCTAATCTGAGG
>JAOVVB010000020.1:18161135-18197115 GCA_028570985.1 Heterobranchus longifilis | reverse complement strand
ATGTAGAAAATAAATCACTAAACAAAAACAAAGAAATTTGCAAGTGACCCCAAACTTTTGAACGGTAGTGTATTTTTATGTGCATAATCTGCATCTAGATATAATCTACTCACTCACTCACTCACTCATCGTCTATACCGCTTTAACCTGTATACAGGGTTGCAGGGTGTCTGGAGCCTATCCCAGGAGGCTTAGAGCACGAGGCAGGGTACACCCTGGACAGGGTGCCAATTCATTGCAGGGCACACACACATATTCACACACTAAGGGCAATTTGGGAACGCCAATTAGCCTAACCTGCATGTCTTTGGAGTGTGGGAGGAAACCCACCCAGCACGGGGCGAACATACAAACTCCTTGCACACAGACCCAGAGGCAGTAATCGAACCCGGAACCTGGAGGTGCAAGGCGACAGTGCTAATCACTAAGCCACCATGCTGCCTGATATAATCCAGATATTCAAAAACATATATGACGAAATATGGCAATATCCGTTGTTTAAAGCATTATACAAAAAAATTTAAATTGAACTGAAATTAAATTGAAAAACAGAATTGCAGTAAAAATCAAGTCTGAGAAAAAATTATTTCAGACAACGAAATTATGAAAGTTACATCCAAACATGAATTAATAAGCATGCAGTTGTAAAATTTACATCTTGGTGTTGTGGTAGCACTATGTATCCTTCTATTTAAAACTCGATCAACTGATCTCAAAGCAGCTGACTTATAAGCCTTATAAGCCCTTATGCTACCAGATTTATATATTATAGACCTGATGTGGTTATGACATAAATCTATAATCTAAGATAGAGGGTCTTGGGAAGCCTGGAGCCTGGAGAAGCCTGGAGTCTGTTGGGTTACACTCTGGACAGGATGCCAATCCATTGCAGGACACACACACACTACGGGCAATTTTGGGAATGACAATTAGGCTTATCCTAATGTCTTTGGACTGTGGGAGGAAACCAGAGCACCTGGAGGAAACCCACCAACCACAGGGAGAATATGCAGACTCCATGCACACAGACCCCGAGGTGGGAATTAAACCATCGACCATGGAGGTGTGAGGCCACAGCACTAACCACTATGCCTTCGGCACCACCACTACTACCGGAAAGTAGCAAACTACAGTACATGCATGTACAAATGATGAGAGCCAAAACTGTTGCAATATCACTTTTTAAAAGTTTTAAAAACACTTAAGCCATTAGCTAGCAAAGTGAGATAGACTGGCTAGCCAGATCTTCTGATGTGCTATAGAATGAAATTTCTGTATTTAACTAGATGATACCTGTTGTGTTTAACATCTAAGTGCTACAGCTCATATGTAATGCTCAGGATAATGTGGCTAAAAACATAGCTAGAAATGATAAATGAACAGGAGCTAGCTAGCTAGCAAACCTAGCAAATCTACAGAATTTACATAGCATCTATAGAATTATACTAAACACTGAGTCATCACCCACAGGTTGGCACTGTCATGATTTATGACTGCAGTACACCTTTTAGTTTACTACCACTGTAACAAATCCTCTCATATTAGTTTGAAGGGAACTGAAACAATCAAATAGTCTGTGAACTCTACCTATAAGTGCATTTATTTCGAATCTTTTGTAAAGTCTAGTTTTATTGTTGAAGTTGTGATTTATCATACAGTATGTAGCCTCTCAGAAATAACTGGTTTGAAATTCAAGGTAATAAAGTGACGTGTAAATGACAACAAAATTTATCAGTAATATTCACTTATGTGCATATAAACTTTTCTCATGATTTATAAATAACCCCTAGTGTCAATTTGGGTAGCCAGCTACATTTAACTTTAGTTATGTAGCATCGAAACTGGACAGTTGAAGACTAGAATACTAGTATTAAAATAGTATTTGTATTCAAATCTTTTTCCAAATATCAAATATCTCCCCCAATTAGGCAATATCACACTAAAGGTTGTGCTGTTGTGCTGGTTATCATCATGACTGTGATAGTAGATTTGTCGAAGGTCTCACAGCCATGATGATAACCAGCACAACAGTCCAACCTTGAGTGTAATATTGCTTTTATATAACTGTTCCACAAATTTTGTATCAACAGATTATGATTTATTTGTTCATGTAGTCAAAAGGTAAAGAAAAAAATTGGAGGTGATGGACAGTCCTGTAAATCTCGATTTTCTCTTTATGTTTCCACTTATTCCACTTTAGAATATCAGCTCCATTAACTTCTGGATTCCGGGTTGAATCTCAAATAGCGTTAAATAGAAAGATAGTGTGCTAAAGTTTACAACCACTTGTTCAGAGTTTACAGAGGAATTTGAGATTCAGGCTTGTGTTAGAAGCTTTTTAGATTGCCTTAGATGGAAAATGAAACAACACACAGGCAACTGACATGAAAGCAATTATTAAGTTGACTTATTATGGGTTGTTTAAAATGACAACAATATCAGAAGTATTTCCTTCATGGAATACATCTGTGGCTGGTTTTGGATGTGCAATTTGGCAAATAACTGCCCTCTCCTCAGTACTGCATTCCATACAGGCCTTCTTTCATCCATGCTGCGACTGACATTTAGTGTAATTAACGATTTTAAAACACCTGGGCCACAGAGTGATGCATATAGTTGTTAATGTCCATTATCACCACTCCTGGAATGCCTCTTGCCCAATCAGATCACTCGGTCTAAACTAATTGTTGTATAAAATGCCATTTTTCTCTTGTTTCACCTTCTTGGTGACCAAATTGCATATGAAATGGAGCCTCTCCCTGGGCATTCGGGGCACCAGGAAGGACAGTACACACCCTGGACACACCCTGCACATGGTGCCAGTCCATTGCAGGGTACAAACATGCACACACTACAGGCAATTTGGAAACCCCAAATAGCAACCCCTTTGGGTTGACCCTTGCTCCTGGAGGTACTGTACAAGGCTACAGTGCTAACCACCACACCACCACGATATTTTAGACAATAATAATTATGCACCAAATTTGTGTCCCACAGTATGTGCACACCCCTGTTACTGAAACTTACTTAGCCTGGCAGAGAAAGAGAAGAAATATTAAGTCACATGTCATAAAGGAAATAAAAAAGGAATGGAAATCTTTTCAACCTTGATTGTCTCTCACTCCAACACAATTCTGTTACTCATTATTGGAGTAAGACAAATAAATTTCAAAGTTCTCTGTCTTCGAGTGTGTCATCGTCCTTAACCACAAGGTTATATTCCATGGCTAGGCAAGAAAAAGTTGACATACATGTTAATTAAAGTAATTAAAGTAACCAAAGCTATTTTGACATGATATTTTGGCATTTGTGCCTTTTACCTCTTCTGTGACTCAAAGAAATGATGCACTAAATGTTTTTGTTGTTTGTTTGTAATATGTTTTGCTCCTTCCGAAAAAAAAAAGAGATAAAAACTGTCCAAATGGAGATATCTCATTTTGCAGCTCAACTGTTATTTTTATAAGCCATATTGTTCAATTCTGTTTGTGATATGCACACACATTTAAATCCCAGTCTGACATCTACTAAAATATAACTATTTTAATGTCTGTCCATCGAATATTTGATCAGATCCAGTTTCTGGTCTTGTTATTATTATTATTATTATTATTATTATTATTATTATTTCATTTTGCCACCAGCACTGATAGGCCCCCGGATATGCCACATAAATTATTATTATTATTATTATTATTTTCATTTTGCCTTACTCTAGGTTCAAACCTGTCACCATATTATTTTATTAAAATTATCTTAAATAATTTTCTGAACGCAGGTGGGTGTAACCTATTATCTTTTAAGTAATTTGTGCGATTATGTGCTTAATGTATTTCAACAAATATTTGAATTATATAAATACTGAAATTGTGAAAAAACTAAAAAAAAATTATAAATTGTGTGACTACTGAAAAGTTGCACAAGATAGATTTCATAGATTCAAGTCTAGTCTTATCTAAAAGTAAATGCATTTAAGGTTAGTGTGTCATCACGTAAAGGTTTTATTAAACATACATATTAAATTAAACGTATTAAAACATAAGTTCCTAACTATTAGTAATGGTGTTGCACCAAGCACAGGACACAACAAATACAAAATTATATGAAAAATTTGATGCCTGTAAACTGGTAAATTTCTCAATGGTGTTCATCTCTAAATTGTGGAATCCTCCGATTCTGAAATGACCCGTCCATTAAGGCAGGTGCGTATAAATGTAAACGTTTATGTAAGCACATATAAATGATCTTTGTGTTTCTAAGGGAACTTGGCTTTGTTAAAAGTGAATCTATTGATAGAGGCTGGTAGTTTCCTTATTTGAATTATAAAAAAAAGTGAGACCCAAATCTACTGTAACAAACACCTTTTGTCTATTTTGTCCCTGACTGTGCTAGTCAGGTTCGCTATCTAGCTGCAGTAAAGTTATCTAAACAGACTACTGTATGAGCTCCTAATTTGCCGAGAAACGAAAACTTAATTATAGTTTGATTTTATTAAAAAGTTGGTCATAAATAAAATAGCATGGACATGATACACGTTGATAGTAGCATGAAGGAACTCAGTAAAATTAAACTCTCTAAGTGGAGTTTGTGGAAGAACTAAAGCATGACATAATAAAAGTAAAAGATTAGCTGTTGATGTAGTAAATATTAAGAATTGTCATATATTTACTCCAGCACATTTTTTCACTACAGTATTTTTTCAGTACACTTGATCCTGGTTTTGACCCTGCTCCTAACAGACAAAGCACATGCTACATGAAAGTTTTAAAGCTCATCAGCAACCATCTTATTTATAAATAATAATAATAATAATAATAATAATAAGTAGAAGAATGTAATAAGATGATTAAGATATTAATACATCTCCCTAATAACAGCTGGTTTTCTATGTGTCTGACTGGAGATGCTTTATGCTTTTTGTCTCTAGTGTAAATAATGAACATGTGGTTAAAATCTTATCGGAATAAAGTCCAGCTGATGCATGAAGAAACCAGGTGCAAATGAAAACTTAACTACAGTCATTGTTAAAAAGGCTTGTGTCTCTTATCAATTCGGTAGTACTAGAGTGTGGAATGTGTCTTTTCCAACAGTATGACTACAATCTGGTAACACTGTCAATCAGAAGGAGGCTAAGCTCTGTTGCAGTACTTATATAGCTAGGTCTAAAAACGAAAGCTTTCTCTCAACTTTTGTTCCCATTTTGTGCTTCCCAGTTTTTGTACTTCAGCTGACAATAAAACGACAAAAAGGGAAGTTACTGTAAATGTTTGCGCAGTGAGTACAGAACTATTTTTAAAACTAGTACACATAAAACTACCAATAAACTTGAAGTTACTGGATCAACGTAATTCGTGAGTAATAATTCATAATATTCTGATTGCATGCTATTGCATTTATATTTTGAAAGTGCACATGATAACTAAGAAGTGCCTGAATCGAGCAGATGGAGATAGGAGTCTGTAAATAGTCTAAACGATAGATCTTTAACCACAGAACATTCTGGGTCATCACATAATGAGAAGCTGTGAACATTAGAGGATGTCGCACTATACCATGTGATGCATACACCCGTCTTGAAGGGCAAAAAGGAAGTTGATATCAGAAACATTTCTGTTCACTGGCATGCTGCTGTTTTGTCTCAGTCGCAATACAGTATGTGTGTGAATAAGCCTGACTGGTGGGAATATTTGATTGTAGATGTGTCTTACTTCTATGTCATACGTATGTTTGTATAAACAAAGATTATTTAATCAAGACAGTCCTTTAGTAGCTTATAGTTTAACAATTCAAACTGACAAATGACAAAAAAAAAGCTCCATGTTGTACTCACCCTCACTTGGAGGTTCCACTAACCCCGCACCCTTCTTGAACTTCTCAAGGTTCACTCTGGGTGGTCTGTTGGGTTTGCTCGGTGGACTGCCGAGAGCAAGAAGGTTAGGTAATGTATTTTTTTTCGGGGCTGAAGGATCATCTTTTACTGTCTTTGCGTCAGGTCCAGATGGTTTGACCTTGTAGCTAGGTTTTTTTCGTGGCACCAAAGGGCCTTGCGATTCTTTCGAGCTCTGTGATTTGGACTCATCCTTTGCTTCTTCTGCTTTGTTGAAGATATTATGGGCAGTACGGAAGCTCGAATGTTTTGCATTTGACTGTGGAACCGGTTTTGCTGCCTGATCATCCTCCTTATTGTCTTCTGGCTGTTGCCGAAGCATGCTGATGGTACTCTTTGGTTTGGGAGCTGCAGGCATTTTTGGAGGGTTAGGAATGGCGTTTATAGCGCTTTCATTGTTCTCAAGTTTGGGGCTTTTGAAAGGTTTGTTTGTTACAATTGGAGGCTTTGGGAACGTGCTCTTGACGTCTGCTATCGGCAGCTTCTGTAACGGTACCTTTGGCTTTGGTTCAGTGTTATGGTTCGAATCTGGTGGTTTTGCTTTCAGGGGTTTAGCAAAAGGTGGTTTGTTATCTTCATTCGCAATTGCATTTTCAAACCTGCTGGCGAGGGCTTTAGATTTCGAAGGTTCCCATGAATCTGGCGCACTGTTGTTGGAGGCGATGTTCCTCATATAGCTGGGTTTAGGAATGGTGATGTTAGTAGCAGCGGCAGCACCAGCAGGAGCCCCACCTGAGAGGCTGGCTTCCAGCGCAGTTTTTTTGGACGGCACCATGGGACCTGATAGGGTTGGGTGGACAGTGGTTTTTGGCCGTGTTGTAGTACTTCCTTCCATAGAGGTACCTGCAGTCTGGAAACGAGCCCGAATGGCCTTTACATCTGATTTGTTGTCCTGCTAATTGGGTCCAGAAACCAAAGTAAGAGGATAAGAAATAGAAATAGAACAAAGTCATTTGTATGGTCATTTGTGTCTTTCTTTTTTCAGAAAGATACTTCTTTATTGACTCAGTTATAATACATTAACATACTTACACACTTAGTTAAGGAATAGTTCAATAAAAAAAAACTGAAATAAAATTTGTGAGAATAGCATCCATTAGTGAACAATTTTAAGGGCAAAACTAGGAAGTAAATATCACACATCAAAAGACTTGTCTCGTGGATTTTATACCTTACCATTGGATTTTTGGCCAAAGTTTCATCTAATTTGCCATCAATGTATTATTAGCATTTATCAGTTGTATTTCTCTACTTCTCCACAATTTCTCTACTCATCCCTGTCCTTTTACAAATTTGCGCTATATACCTGTGTTCAGTATGTGTATTATGCCACCTCATGTTCATAATCATACTTTTTAGTAGCTAAAGTTTTATGACCAACCACTGCAAACTGCTTTGGCAGATCACTGGCATTTAAAATTTTATGCAAATGCAAGCTAATATTACCCCTATTACAGAGCTGGCTAAGGATTCATGTGATGAAAATGGATTTTTACCTGCTCTTCTGATTTATGATGTCTTCTGGATGAATTACTCTCTGTTGGGCTCACCGAACTACAAGTCTGACCGTGATCACACAGGAACTGAGTATATTAAACACCTTAAACTATTAGCAGGAAGCTGTGCAGCGTTCAGCCAATGGCAAATGTGTCAAATGTGAAACCTTCTCTGGTTTTTGCAGATGTCCTGCCTACGAGAGAGATATCACTCTCTTCTGTGTCTTGTGATTATTGTTTTTGCAGCAGGAAGAAGTCATTTGCTTGTAGAGCCATAAAAGTTTGAACAATGGAACAATATGTGTGTGTATGTGTGTGTCTTTCATGGTCTTTCCTGATTTTCATTTCTCTCTACGTTGTAGAACAATGCTGAAGACATCCAAAATATGCACTAATCTCCTATGGACAGTTGATAATGAGATGCGTCTGCTACTAATGCTCTGTAAAGCTTACATAACAGCTCTAATCTGCGGTGCTGTTAATTGGTGATTTTTGAGTCTGGTAACTCTAAATTAACTTATCCTCTGCAGCAGAGCTAAGTTTTGGTCTTGCTTTCCTGTGACGGTCTTCATGTTTCTTTGTGGCTTTAAGTTTAATCGGTTTTGCAAATACACTTCACAATGCTGTTCGTGCAAGGACAGAATTACCTAATTACTGTATTACCTAATTCCTTATGTGTTTTGTATTGTACTAAAATGGAAATAAAACCCAAAAAATTGAAAATAAATGCAAAATTATGCTCAGACTTTTCACTAGTACTGTATATAGGGCCTGGAGCCTATCCTAGGAGACATTGGGCATGAGGTAGGGTACAACCTGGACAGGGTACCAATCTATCGCAGTGCACACACACACACACAAACTACCAGTTAAAGGTTTGGCTAATCATATTTAAAGAAACTAACAAAAAAAGCCAGTCTGAACCATTAGGGGTATATAAAAAAGGAGGGTCTACAGAAGGCTCCATTTCTTATTGATGGCAGCTCGAGGGTTCCACTATTTTGGGTTGTTTATTACTTATTACCTAGAAGGCTATGACTGGAACAAAATGGGGAACAGTGGTGATAAGAAATAGGTAATTGAGAAACACCAGTCAGCAGTAAATGGTTGGAAACATGACATGTGCACGTGCACCTCAGTCAGGCTTTACACACTGGTGGTGAGGCAAGTAAACCTACTCTCTTAACTCATGTAACCAGTAGCTTTGATGTGAACTGAAGACCTATATAGAGTGCAGCACCGTTTTAATGCATTCTTCAAAAGGCTCTGAGTTTGTCACTTTGCTCTTTTCAAAATGAAGTCATTAAAAAGGTTTTAAAAAAAGTCACCATACCTACTGATAAATTCCCCAAGTCTGCCAAACAGAGAAAGAAAGAGACTTGGACAAAACCAGACCAAGAAAAAGGTGGTACCTGTTATGGTACTTTATGAGTTTTCATTGTTAAAATCAGTTTGTCAGATTCCTTTTAATTTTAACTTTCCAATGGCATTTTGGAATATGTAAGAATGGGGATTGTTAGTGTTTGGAGTCATGCACCTCTCCATAATCTCCTGGCAGCAGATCAGAAAGCCTGACATTGTTTCTATGTTGGCACTGATAGCCAGTTATCAGGTTTGGAGTGGTGGTTGGACAGGTGCACTGACACACCCTGAGTAATGAGCAGTGCAGGTCTGGGAGCAGACCTAACACAAGGAAGTATAGATAAGCTCAGGAAAGGTCTTCTTACACTGCTGAATACAAAGTGAGCTGTTAACACTTGGCGAACTGAGCAGAGAAGAAAGCAGAAGTTTTCTGTTCTGCATAGGAACAGGCATTAGTCAACATCAATTACACTATCACTATAACGAGAGCGGGTAGTTCACTTCCTGTAACCTGGATGAAGCGTGTTTGAGTCACAGCATAGTAAAATAAACATGCTCCGGGTCTAATGGAGCCTTTTTCATGTAAATACCTGACCATGTCCTGCTTGCTGTGGTATCCATGTTCTGCCTGCTTTACTGGTATCAGTGGTTAGCCACATGCATAAACAGAGTGAATTCTCACATTTCATATGCTGTGGGAGCTTGGGTTACGCTTAAAGAGGAAATATAATGAATAAATAAATAAATAGAAACTGGTAGTTTTTATAATCTTTTGTAATTTTACGAGGGCTTTGTAAGATACGAATCAAGAGTAAAAAGATCCATCTCCCCGTGTCCTGTGCTTCTGTAATGTCCCCTTTTAAAATGAGGTGCCATAGAAAATTATATAAAACTTTCATCTGCAACACACAATATACAGTATAATCTGGAATATGTACAGACATTCTGAGGGGCTGTTGCTCTAAACTTTAAAATTGGCACTCCCCTCTCTGGTTTTTAGATGTCACCCATCCGCATGAACTTAAAGATGGTCATTTAACTAACCACAAATTTATTCGAAATGTGTTTTATAAATTTAAAAAGTGTATGAAATACAAAAAACTAATATATATAACATAACATATTACTGCAGATATATATACTTCTAAATTAGTTACTGGAAGCAACAAATGAATTGGCATTTTGAGCTTAACAGTGCCATCTACCAATTAGAATGTAAAAAACGTGTACCTGTATGATATGATTTTGATATGCCATAATGCTTCTTCATTTAATTATTTCTGATACTGTACAAGTATGCAAACCATTCAGGCTTTGAGGAACCATTTTGAAAATAAATAAATAAAGCCACAATATCTAAACTTCAAACTTAAATTTGTCGACCTCAAAAGATTCTGAATTGTTTTTGTATAGACCATGTGAACTAAAAAATGTAACCCTAAACCATGTAATTGATTATACTCATAATATAATATAATATAATATAATATAATATAATATAATATAATATATATACCATATCTCCATGAATGAATACTATTGACAATAATACTATTGGTTTACAATAATAAACATTTCTTTTATGAGATCTTTTTGTAGGGGTAAGCAGTCAAATTATCCTGCAGTATTGATCCAAAAGTACTTGTGCGTTCCAGGTCTAAAAATGCAACATCCTAAACATGTTTTAACTTCTTTTAATCTAACAAAACTGTTGTGGCTGCAGACTTAAATCTACCGTGTTATTAGAAACTCCTTCTGTAAACACATACTTACAGAAAACCATAATAGATTATGTCTTTCTGATTAAAAAACATATTTTGTTGATCTATTTTGAATAGTTTAAGATTATATAAAGCATCCATCATACTCATGCTTGTGAATATGTTATTACGTAAAGGAACACAAATGAACTATTAGGAAAAACAACATATGTTGTACTGTACAACATACTGTACTGTACACCTGTGATGTGTGGCTGCACTACTGTCAGGCATGCTGTTATAGTAAATTCAATTAACACCTTTCTACCAATCAGTATTAAGAATTCAGCGGGCGTGAATCCTTAGACTTGAAACCAAAGTGAAAGAGCTTTGTTAAAGGAGAACTGCTCGAGTCTTTATCTCAAACACAATCATTTCCTTAAATAAACTAATCATAGAGGCTTTCAACACCCTTCTGCTTACAAGTTAACCCTAAACATTGGTAGACTTTTGTAAAGTGCACATTGGTACAGTCTTTGGTACACATGAACTGAATCATTTTAAGGAAATAAGATAAGGGCCATGCCAGTATCTCCTAAAACTGGTTTCATGTTTGCATGTTAACATTTTACCCAAGATGACTTTGTTAAAAAATTACAGCAATATCAGTGCGCAACCCAAATACCTGTCTGCCAATCTAATTGACCGAGTAGAAGTATTTTGTGTATACAAGAATGAAGCTAGACTAGTACATGCACTGGAAGTGAGCAACGAGGTTGAGAACTGTAAGATGAGTAGATAGTGTTAAAAGCAAAGAGGAACACTAGTTGATGAAGCAAGCAGAATAAGTTTTTCTGGCTTACACAATACTGTTTGATATTGCAAAAAAAAAAAAAAACTCCCCAGAACGTACAAACCAGTTTCGACTAGTCACTAGTCACTTGTCATGTTTGAAACATAAATATATGTAAAGAGAGAAAAATATATATATACATTTTTGTCATGCAAACAGTAATTTGACTTCACTTCCTATAGGCAAAGTGACTTCATCAAAATCCACCTATAATTTATGTCAAGACAAAACAATGCCCATAAGAATCTCAGCACTACAAGTACAAGTCCACTGTAAAGACCCTGTAAAGTCCGGCATGGAGGACCTGCTCCTAAACAAAAGAGACAAAAAAAATCCTTAACTTACCATATTGGTCGTGGGCTCCTGCTGTTTCTGATTTATAAACTTATTGCACTAGCTCTGCTCTGTGTGTGTGTGTGTGTGTGTGTGTGTGCGCGTGTGCGTATGTGTGTGTCTAACTGTCTGTCTGCCTGTATCTGCATGAAAGGCTGTTTGTCGTCTCACAAACAGACACTGCTTGCTACTTCCCCTCACAGCTGATGGACTGCAGTGCACATGAAAACCTATCACTTGCTCCATCTCTGTCATTTGCCTATCCCAGACTGAGCTTCTGTTCTTTCCAAAGACAGACAGCAGACACGCTATATTTCCACTGCACCAACTTTACTGCCTCTTAGGACTTTTAAAAAGAAATACATACTAAAGACTACATACAAGCTTTAGTTAATTAATATTAACTATTTAATACTTAGGCATATAATGTAAATATGTAGGTTTATATGTATTTATAGTACTTTTCCTTATAAATCAGCTTTTTACAGTATGTGCTAGACCACTTACAACGTACTCTACTTTTATTACAATATTAGGGTTGCCAATATTAATACTTGCTTTAACACATTTAATCCAACAGACTTTCATTTCTACATGCATAATTCCTCTTCTCATCTCAAGCACTGCATTAATTCCAGTCCACATTCACAGATAACAATAATCACATTTGCAATGAGAATGATGCCCTGCACCCACCAAAAGGCCAGGAACTGTGTATTTATTTTAGTAACTGTGCATAGATGATGCCATAACCTGTAACCTGTAATAGCAGTACTGAGAGTACAGATGTACTGACCATGAAACAAGCCGCTGCCAGGACAGAGAGATTTCTTGACTCAAGTCAAAATAAATGACCAGACTTTACGACTCTGATCATGCAAGCAATTGACATTTACCAAATTTTTAGCGCTCATTACTCATTAGGAGGTGTATTGTCCTTTTCCTGAAGAAGATTTACACCAAGTGGCTAATCATTTTGTTGAACACTTTCAAACTTAATAATGATCTCTATTTCTAAGTGATGAGACACTTCAAGAGTGTGGGTGGATGTTACATAAATGACAGCACTGTGTGCATTGCTAATTGTACAGAATCAATATAATATAATATAATATAATATAATATAATATAATATAATATAGGGTACACCAGGACCAGGGTTAACAAACACTGGTCTATTATAAGTTACTTCTACTAAAGAAAGTGTGAATTTTTTTTCAATTTGAATAAACCTCACTATAGCACCTGCTCCTAACACTAATTAATCTCACTGTGGTAACAGACGTAGCATACAATAAGCCTTAGAACTGTGAAAGGATTGTGAGAATTTCTAGAAAGGAAAATGCCTTCATGGACGGATGTAATGGATGTAATTTATTTGCTTTACATTTGTATTTTAATTATTGGTATATTTGCTTCTTTTCCTTTGCATTGCTTGAATGAATTAGATAAACCTGTTTAACTACCTATTGACAAAATGGCACAGCCAGATTTTTTAACATTGCATATCAGGATAGATAACTAAGAAAAGAGAGCAGTAGTTGGGTATGCAAGTGTAGCCTCAGCCACTTGGGGGAAGTGTTCTTCTTTAAACGGAACATATAGTATATTTCTACAGTGTACAACAAATACTGTACAATTTTCAGTAGTTCCCTAGCCACATGGGCTGGCTGTATTGTAAGAATACAAGTACTGTATTGTAAAAACTTACAGTAAGCAACTGTATAACATGTTTACATGAGTAAATCATGAGTACTGTAATATCATACCCAGTATTAAATAACCACTATAATAATCCAGCACATTTGTTTATTTAGAAGGATACAACTGTGCTGAAGGTCTTGCTCCAGAACCTAACTATGGTAGTTGTCCAGAGCTAGAATTCCTAAAATTCATATTTTAGGAATTTTTAGACATTTAAAAGAAATTGAATGTAGTTGCCACCTTGGCAGCACAAAAGGCGGCCGAGAGTCCATCACAAGTTCTGCCAACTAGCCACAGTTCCACTTTTCCTGTACAGCACATCTAGGCCAGTGCTAGAAACCCAGCCTATATCCACTGAACCTGAGATCTTGTCACTAGGCTAAGATTCTCTAGTCGACAATTACTTTGGCTGATGCATTGAGTAGATTCACTTTCTTTGAACAACGATGTACTTTTTATAGCAGTACTCCTTTTAGTGTATTTCTCTTATACCAAAGTTTTAACTATCTATTAAAGAACTTGTTATACTTTTTTATCTGTTTATACTTACATTTCAATATGTAAAGCTGTGGAACACCTGTGAAGCAAGTTAGTTCCTGTTCTCACTAGCATTATAGTTTTTTAAATATATATATAAAAAACAGCAATTCCTCCCTATTCCACCAGCCTCCCTTTTTTTCTCTCACAAAGAATTAAGTCTCAGTTCTCCAAATTTCTAATACAAATGAAGAAATGTTTCATATTTATAGTCTGATATTGCTTGTTGACAAGCCATGGCTCCTTTCAGAAATCAAAGCTGAATTCTATACTACTTCAAATCACATATTTATATTAAATACCTACCTTTAAAACCACATAGTGGGAGTGAATGGTGCCACATTGTCTACTGACACAAACACTGGTACAAACACTGGCTGTAGCCCTGCAATAAAAAGGTTTAGAGCTAACGCTAAGCAGCAAATTTACACCTTTGAATTCACATCTGGCAGCTATTATAGGGAAAGCAGTGGGTACTTCAATACCAACTGTTAAACATTGTATTTTTTAGGACATTATTCCAGTATTTATAGTGTGTATTTATAGTTCAGTGATTTATTCACTTAGTGATTCAAGTAATTCAGGTAGAGCTTTGTGATAATGCAGCAAACAGTTTGAAACTTTTTCTCCCAATTTGTCTTGGTTGCAAATAGTACTTTATGCATCCAGATGTGAAACAAATGAGACGGACAACATTTTTAAAAAGGCCATCTGAATGTTTTTAATTACAGTAACATGCTTTTCAAAGATTATTGGTTAGAAATGGGAATATATGTTTTTCTGCAACCGGCTATAAAGTGCCTAAAGATATCATTTTAAAATTTAAAATTGTTTGTTTATGCAACAACCTCAACAGCAAACTCATTTCACTCAGCACTCACCATCACCAGTATCCTAATCACCAGCCTGGTCATCTGCCATTATGATGCAGCAAATGACTGATTCATATGTTTTTGAACTTGCTTGTACTGTCAGTCCTCTGATCGATGGTACAGATAACTGTCATCGGCCTCTCTTGTATATCCATGGTAAGGACCAACACTGTCTTCGGGACAGTAAATACCAAGAGTCTGCTGAAGCTTCTGTTCTTGTTGACGTAACTCCATGGAATCCACCAAGTCATAGATATTAGACAAAGTCCACACTGATGTTGGGAACCAGGCCTTGACCTCACCATCCTTCCCCACTACCAGCATGCTGAAGTAGTCAGTGGTGATCTTCAACTGGTCTCTCAGATTTCTCACCGTGTCTGGAGACAGCTTATCTTTTTCAGTCTGACTTTTGCCTGCAGGATGGGAGGGAGGCTGTTAATTTTTTTCACCCAATCATTCATTTAGTTTTTGTACTGATAAAAATGTAAACCTACCATTCAGTGAAAACAGCTCAACAGACCCTAAAGCCTCAGTTCCTTTTCCTACAAGTTGCAGCAACGCAAAGTGACGGATACCTGTAAAGTAAAAATTCAAAATGGGTTGGTTCCTTTTCCATAGTTTACATACTTCTAAAAATTCTCACAGACATTGTGTAAAGCTCTGTTAGATGTAGACCTCAGTAAGTACCCCCATACCAATTCATCATTCTTAAAACAATATCTGTCTTTTAAATCCTAATTACGGCCATGTTGAATAGCCTCATTGAAACTACTGTATTTTGGTAACATTGTATGTAAGTCAGGGATACTGTACATGCTGCATGTGACACCAATCCAATGCAATGGCACATACACAGATAATACCTTGAGATATTTTAACTTAATTGGGGTACATACTAGGGATGGGAATCACTGGGAATGGAAATCAAGGACCAGCTGATATTATGTGATAATTGAATATTATTATGATACCTTCCATTCTGATGGTCATGTAATCATTATTGCTATTGGAAGGCACATCAACAGATTAAGTTTTTTTGGTTTTATGTTTTACATTTATATTTAGGAATTTGGCAGACACCCTTATCCAGAGCGACTTACATTTTTATCTCATTATACGTCTGAGCAGTTGAGGGTTAAGGGCCTTGCTCAAGGGCCCAACAGTGGCAACTTGGTGGTTGTGGGATTTGAACCTGGGACCTTACGAAATGTAGTCCAATGTTTACCAGGTATTTACCAGGCCTTCGTCTGATAATGTGTCTTATAGCTATTAAATAGATACTGGAATTTAGATTAAAATAAGTAACTGTAATTTTAACACCAATGTCTACCCATCTGACACTCCTGTCCATTAAGGGCTTGAATTTGCTGGTGAAAGGAATAGTCATCCTCACTGGGGGCAGAGATGATCAAAAGTCGTCTTTTGGACATAAATCTGAAACACATGTGAGATAAAAAATAAAAAAAACAAGATGTGAACCATCAGTTGTGAAGGTTACACCTGTCATCCACTTTTTTATGTTGTTATATACAGTACACAGTACATATTAAACCACCAGCTTCTGTTTGTTCACCTGAGCAGGGAGTTCTCTGCCTGTTTATTGTTCTCAGATGGAGAACAGGCGGAGGGAGTGTTCTTCTCCTCTGCTTTCTCCAGCCACCATGACTGAAAGGTGTCAATGTAATTTATAATAGTTGATGGGGCTGTTGGTGAATTAAACACCTTCCCAAGCTGAAATCACAAAAGAACATTACATATCTCTGGAAACACAAGTCCTGATGATGAATAATAGAAATTACCCTTACATTAGGTCTCAGGTCATAGTCTGTCACAGCCATAGAAAACTCTTTAGATTCAAGTCCATATTCTTTGCGGATTTGCCTGATCAGTTCAGGATTTTTGATGTTGTCTGGCAGCAAGCCAAGTCGAGAATCTCCATCTGTTTATAAAAGTGACATGCTTGAAAAGGTTTGAAAATGTGTTTAAATGAGATCCAGTCATAAAATGTTAACATTTTTATTATTTAGTATTCCTACTTTAAAAATAATAATTCCAGTAACACTGGGTCAAAATAGAAAATCAGGCAAAAGGAAAAACAAGAACCAATACAACAAGATTTTGTGTTGTCCAAATCATATGCAGTTACTGTCATGTTACTGTCACCCAGTGTTAAACACTGAAATTGATGAATTTACAGTTAAACGTTGGATTAGAAGCAAAACATTCCGGAAATGTGCTTGTAATGCAAAGCAATCGTATATCAAAGCGGGTTTTGATTTCCCCTTAAAAAAATAATGGAAACGATTTGTTCCACACCCCCAAAAATATTAATATCAAAATAATTCAAAGAAAAAATAAATAATTATCATGCTTAGATTATTTCCCTGTGAAGTAGTGATTACTATAGAAACAATAATGTGTAACACTAGCATGCTAATATAAACCTGGAAGAGCAGAGAAGGAGGAAGGGGGGGTTGGGGGTTATTGTGTAGGACAACTTTCACACACGTCACTGTCTGGTCACTGTAATCTTCTTTTTGTTTGACTTTAACAAGGAACCTACTCTAATGACATTTTTGTCTCCTTTTGAGTATTTCGCGGACATGTGACGTTGCATTGTCGTTTAACAGAATTATCTAAGTTTTTTTTTTCTTCACAGGGGCTGTTGTTCCACACAGGGTCACAATGTTATAGTAAAGAGTACACACGTGCATGGACGTTGACCATATGAGTGACGCACGTGTACTGAGACGGAGCATGGGAGATGATTACCCACAATTCTGCAGCGCGCGCGAGAGAGAAGAACAACTGGCTTAGATGTGATCCGGTGACGCTCAGCAGACAACGCATATGCATACTATTTATATTGCAAAACCTTGCTCGTTTATCAGGTAACAATTTATTTAAAATTTTGGCTCGTCTTGCAAAACAAAAAGTAAAACACTGTATTGTTAACTTGTTAACTTTACTTCCTATAACAGAACTTCCTGAAAAGATTACTTTCTTTTATACCACAGTAGTCTCGCACTCACTTCAATGTTAAATAAGTTACAGTTTTAGATTGTTTATCATTTACTGTACATTAGCAGCTATAAACAGTCCTTACAGTTAATTGATCTTAACTACAGTAGCACTAGCACTGGAGACTCCTCCTATATATATTCTTTGCAAAATGACAGCACATTTGTTTAAAGCCACTTATTATTATCATGCTTAGATTATTTCCCTGTGAATTAGTGATTAGTATAGAAACAATAATGCACTAGCATGTTAATATAAACCTGTGTTTTGCAGCTATACTACAGTCAGAGCTGCTGTTGATCAAAATCCAGTATTCACACTGTGATCTAAAAAAATAATAATACAGTTTAGAACATTAGCTAAGTGATAAACCATGAATGTGCTAACATTAGCCCATAGTGATAGCTAGTGATTGTGCCACATTATTTAGCTTGTGACTTAGTGCATGCAGTTACAAACCACATAAACAAATTAGACCACTGCTACCTTGTTGATAGTGTTGCAGTCTCAGTGTGGGGCTTTGCTCTGAGCCCAGGATGGACAGCACTGTAATTTTCCGTAAAGCCAAATCACAGCTGTGCAGCTCATTATCATCTCTTTGTTGGATATATTGGCTTGAGAGCTCACTGGCGGAAGAGATGACCTACAACATAAATAGCACAAAACAGCATAAATGGGGTACAATATCATGTATACAAGACTGTGCAAAAGTCTTAAGCCAAATCTCATTTTTTTTAAAAAATAAATTAAATCATGTAGACTCTGTTTACTGTGACAGACTGGGAAGTGACAATTTAAAAAATTGGTTGTTTATGTAGCAGCAACCTCATTTCCCCTCTCGTCTGTTCCAACCACTCAGCACCGGCCTGATTATCTGTCATCATCTGCACCTGTTTCTCACTGGTTTATGCCTTCAGTCAGATGGATTTTATGCTTAAATGATTCATAGGTCACTGTGTGGCTAAAATAAACAAAAACATTCCTGCAAAACGGCTCAGGTACAGGGACTGGAGTAAAAAACTCGCCAAAAATGAGAGCTAAAAAAGTCCTTCAAGAAGCTTGAAGAACTATTCCTCAAAACTACCTTAAACATTCATGAAACTTGGGCTCTTTGGAAGCAAAATACAAAGAAATGAGAGGTGTGCCATGTCTTTGGCACGGTACTGATATGTTCACGCTGCTTTGATATAGTTTACACAGCACAACAAATCTAATTCATTTATTTTATTAACTGTGTTCTGGACCATTTCATCTGCATCTACATGTGCATACAGTATGTGTGGACACCAGGTAGCGCAGGGTCAAAGAAATATTACTTAATTAGATAGATACTTGCATAAACATAGAAAGTATGTGAAAGACAGCATATGTCGAAAAACTGCATGCATGTCAAATTCACATTTAATTTTTGTGTGTAAAGAAATTGGGTGATGATTTACTCATTTCATCAAGTAGGGTTGAATGCAGAAGGAATTAATAAATTCCTGACATAAATAAACTGATTGCATTGATTGATGTTTTTAGATGCCATTTGGAGATTGATGCATTAAAAAGTGTCTAAGACTTCTGTTCCAACTTATTTCTCTTTCAGTAAATTATAATTTTAATAATGAAAATAGAGCCAGACTTTATGCAATCTTAAGGAAGAGTTCTCCAGGCTCCCTGAAGGATGTTTCTGGTAAGTTTTTGGTTCTCATTTTCAGTCCAGCCCCTGTACCTGACCAGTTTCAGAGCAATGTTTAAGCCACACACAGTGATCTATAAATCATTCAAGCATAAAAAACAACAACAAAAAATTAGCAGTAAATCAGATCTAGGCATGTGAGTGTGAAGTGAGTATGCAGCCTTGAAACAAATGAAATGTAGTAACTATGCTTTTTAAGCAAGTACACACCAATATAAACTTACAAGGAGTCTTCTTTGGCCCTTTAGCTTTTCCATAAACTCTCTGAGATCTGTTTTCTCTTTATTGTCTGCTTCCCGTTGTGACTTCTTTCCTCCTCTTTTCCCTTTTTTCTTTTTCTTGTCCTTTTCCTTTTTCCCCTTGCCTTTCGATTTGGATGGGTCACCCATTTGCTCTCCTTTGATCTCTGTTATTGAACTCGTTCTTTCATTCCCCTCATCATCGTATTTATTCACCACTTTTGCTGCTGTGTTTTCTCCTGCACCTCCAGGGCTTTCTGTTTGACTGTCAAGCTTGAGCTTCCCCTCCTCATTTGCCCCAGTTTTGGGAGCGGAGGTCACCTTGCCCCCACCACGATTCCCAGACATTTTACGGATGACAAATCTGGAGCGTCCGTTGAGAATATCCTGAACTTTGTTTCTGATGGCTGTCTTTCTATCTTTAGTTTGTTGCTGTAAAGGAAATATGGATGTAAAATTTCCCTGGTTTTGAGGGCTGACGATCCTTCTCTTCTTCCCACCATTCTGCTTCACTACTAGCCTCTTTTTAGTAATCTTGCATCTCTGAAGTAACCCTTTCCTTGCAACTATCTCCAGCTTGCGTACAGGGAGGTTATCAATAACCTCCAAAACAGCCTCCACACGCACCGGGTAAGGAAATCTCTCACCAACCTTCAGGTTCTTCTTTAGAATCAACATGGAGAACGTCTGGTGTTCCAGTTCCAGGTAATGAAGCAGTTTTGTCACCATGTCTGAATCCAGAGCTTGCTCTGTGGCCTGTCCCTCCATGGTTGTGCGTCGGATTTTGCCTTCCATCATTGCATTCTGAATAATGGTCACAATGAGGGTATCTCTGTCTGCTAATCGACAGTTCAGCCCTTCAGACTCCTGGATCTGTTTCTCCATCATGAGTAAGTAGTTATCGCTGTATGATGGGGCGGTTATCACCCATAAACGCTTTTTCCCTGAAAAGTCAGCCAAGAAGTTGGCCTCTGAAGTTCCTCCAGGTTCTCGTACTCCAGCTTCCTTTGCTCCAGCATGCTCCCGAGGGCCCACTGGTTCATCTCTTGTTTTCGACCGTTGTCTGTTCTTGCCTGTTCTCGCTGACAGCGCTGTGCTGCAACTAGACAAGACAAGTCCGACTACAACTATCCACACACGATGCATTCCTCAGACGTGCAATCACACTGTCACTCAAAGCATGACTTTGCTCTGCATCTGGAGCTGAGGAGGCAGGGCGAGAAACGCCGCCTCTGCTTTACATTAAGATTCCCTTGGAATTTCAAAGTGGTGTGGCATGTGCAGAAATTCCACTCTGCTCAGTGTGTGGGGTAACAGAAGGGCTTGAGAAGGGAATGAAACCTGAGCCCCTTGCCTTTGTACCCAGAAGAAATTAACTCTGCATGATGCTTTATGGCTGCATCAAAAACAAGGTGGTTTGATATATGGTATATACAGTAGTAGTATAATACTGCAGTACCAGTCAAAAGTTTGGGCACACCTTCTAGTTTAATGTTTTTTGTTTGATTAATTATTTTCTACATTCCAGAACAGTACTGAAGATTGCAAAGCTATGAAATAACACATATGGAATTATGTAACAACAGCACCAATAAGTTGTAATTTTAAAATGCAAGATGATTCTCTGCTGTGAAAAAGTGTAAGTAAAAAAAAGTGACTGTGTATATACTTAAATGATTGAGATCATCAAACAAATTTAAATATTACACATAGGTAACCTGAATAAATACAAGATTAATTTTTTTAATTGTTTTTATATTATGTAAATGAAAAATGTTGATTTAATTTATTGAAATTATAATGTGAAAAAGTAATTGTTCCCCCGGTGTGAAAAAGTATGTGAAAAAGTAATTGTCCCCCCTCTGCTAAATCATGAATGAACTGTGATTTTTGGAAAGCTGAGTTAAATTTCACTTGCCACACCCAGGCCCGATTACTGCCAGACCTGTTGAATCAAGGAATCACTTAAATAGAACCTGTCTGAGAAAACAAAGCATGCTAAAAGATCTAAAAAAGCAACACAATCTAAAGAAATATAACAACAAATGAGAAATAAAGTACAGTAATTGAAATGTATCAGTCTGGGAAGGGTTACCAAGTAATTTCTAAGGCTTTGGGACTGCAGTGAACCACAGCGAGACCCATTATCCACAAATAGAGAGAATGTAGAACAGTGGCAAACCTTCCCACAAGTAGTCAGCCTATCAAAATTACTTCAAAATCACGACAATGACTCATCCAGGAGTGCTTTTATTAAACATTTCATGTTTTCAGTTATTGGTATTGGTGTGATGGCACGGTGATCACGTTAATAATAAATCTAGGACAGAAATAGCCATAGAAAAGAAATATGGTAAAGTATGATATAATGTTTTTGGTGTGACGTTATAGATGGTTTCCTCCTCATCTCTGTTACCTTCAAACTTTCATGCCATCTTTCAGGGGGAAAATAACTACTTCAGCATTTTCACATCCTTTCATTTCTGTT
This sequence comes from Heterobranchus longifilis, assembly GCA_028570985.1. Lineage (NCBI taxonomy): Eukaryota > Metazoa > Chordata > Actinopteri > Siluriformes > Clariidae > Heterobranchus > Heterobranchus longifilis. The sequence continues at coordinate 18,174,942 of JAOVVB010000020.1, read as the reverse complement.
GCATTGATGAAACTGAGGTTATTGCCACTGAGAAACTTTAGACTTGCACAATTTAGGATTGCTGCTTCATTTCCTCATTTCCTTCTTTTCATTGGTGCATTATTCAACTTTTCTTTTTGTTTTATAGCCATGATAGTTTTTTAGCATAAAACAAATAACTCTTTTATGATTACATTTATTCATTCATTCATTTCTAGTGAATGCTTTACTCAGGTCAGGGTTGTGCTGGATCTGGACTCTATCCAAGACCCAGTGATGTAGGAGACAGGAATGGTACTTTTCTCAGTGATGCACCATTCACGCACTCATTCACATGCATTGTCACTATTGAATCCACAATAAACTGGGTGATTCTGAATAGAAAGTCCACACAAACATTAACCCAAACTCGGGATCAAACTAGGGACCCTAGTGTGCTGTAACAACAACAGTATACTACACAATTTGTGCCATTGTGCCACTGTGCCATTTATGAGATTATAATTAATAAATGTCTTGTTCCCATCCATCCATCCATCCAGAAACCTCTGTAGTCCAACTAGGGAGCATGGAGGCCACTGGCGGCCATTGTATTTATTCCGACCATGGCAGAACCTCCAGTCAACATTCACACAAGCATTCACACAATACGGGCAATTTAGAAACGTTAATTAGCCTATTCTGCATGTCTTTGGGCTGCGAGAGGAAACCCACCAAGCACAGGGAGAACATGGGAGAACATGCAAACTCCATGCACACGGACCTGATGTGGGAATTGAACCCAGGACCTATAAGATGACAGTGCTAACCACTAAGCTACCGTGATGCCAAATGGATTATTATGAGCTACATATTACAGAAACAAAAACATCAACAAAAACATTTAATTCTAGTGACTAGGACCTAGTGGAAATTTGCACCAGTATGAGGTTATTAAAATAACCAACAGGATCACTTGAGGGGTCATGGGCTTAAACTGCAGGTCATGCTATGAAAGAAAATAAGTAGCTAAAACAGGAATATCTAAACACTTTTTAAAAAAAAGTGATGCATTTTTCAAGCATTGCATTACCTGTTGGCCTGAGACTAATAATGGCTGATTGTCTATATTGAGGATTGATAAGAAACGTCTAAGCATAGTATTCATGAGCAGTGGTAAATACATTTAGTAGTTTAGAGCTAAAAGTTTTGCTCAAGGTTTTTTTCTGCCAGTCCTCATGTTTGAACAGGCAAAACATTAATTGCTGAGCTGCCACATAATGATCTGCCCAGGTTGTAGTCAACACAATAATGATGTGACCAACTGACCCCTGATTAAACCGTAGGTCTTTAGAGGTCCCTCAGTTTAGAACAGAGAAGCTCAGGCGATTAGACATGCGTATCTCTTTGCAAGACTAATGACTAACAGCCCCCTTGCATCCACATTCCACAAATGGAATCCATTAAATAGAGCGGCACAAAGCTACCAAAGTCAACATGCAATGCTCTCTCTAATCTGACAAAAATCATCAACACAAGGCACATTTGTTTGTAGATTTATATCAATCAGAATTGTTGTTGTTGTTGTAGCATAAAATATTAATGACAATTTTAATGACAATGTCAACACAAATCTTTATGTATACACAATTTATTAAAGGTAAGAAAGAACAAAATCAAAAATACCAGGAGCTTTTAAATCAATCCAGGACTTGATGAAATGTCTTGTGAATGAAAGAGGAAAACCGACACATTTAAAGGAGACTTTAAGCACATGACGGTGATGAGACTCTTAGCCGCAGTAAAACATCTAAATGGTGCAAACATTTTTAAAGATCCCGTACGTCCGTGAATGACGATCCCAGCCGAAGTGGCTTGTTCCCATTAACATTCAGCGACTGGAATGCCTAATAATAAATAATTTGTTGCTAACTTGCAGAAGAGATGCATCTGTCTGTGGGAACTGTACACACAATCATTCACAAAGATCACATTACAGCATTACAGCAATTCGACTAGAAACCCACACCCCCCATACAGACCTGACCTCACTCCAAGCCATTTCCACATGTTTGATCAATTAATGGAGTTCCTGGGAGGCCAGCGTTTCATATGTGAAGCAGGCAGTCTGATCTTGGCTCCGGCCTACTGAGAAAACTTCAAACTTGAGTTCAAAACTTTGGCTTCATTGGGAGGATTTGTAACTGTGTATATATCAGGGACATGGCTTGTGCTGCACTTTGGTGCACAGACAAACAACGAAGAGGGCAACAAGCATCTGAGTGCATTGACTTGTAGTAACAAGCATAATAGCTTGCTGCTTTAAAGGCTGCAGCAAAAACCACACAGTTTCCCTTCTACGAAGACTAGGTTTTGTTAAAAAAAAACCACATAGCTCTTAACCACAGAAGTGCTGTATTGTCATGGTTGTATAGTTGAGCTCAGCTTAGAGCTAATTACCAGGAGCAAGGAGTGTTATCTGTGTGAATGTTTCTGATATTAGCTGACATCCCATATTAGTACTAGTAACACAAAATTATATGGCTGGGCTATGTGTTTTTCTTCTTCAGGGTTTTCAGGTGTGCTTAATTTACAATATCGTATTTTGTTATTACTTTAAGTAAGGAGTAAAACATGATAGGCCATGTCTGTCATCATGCAATGCATCTTGCAATAGAGTGTAGCTACCCTCAGGAAGTGCATTTGTTAAATTTAACACGTGGGCTGGAGTGTTACTCTCACTTTCTGGTTAATAATATTAATTCAATAAAATATTAATTACGAAATATTCAATTTGTCTTAGATTATATGTAGCATTTACCAATTATAAATTAATGTGCAGGAGCTGTTATTGAAGAAGTAATAATGTGCAGTATTGTTCTCCCCATGCTTGTTGGATTTCCTCTGGGTTCTTTGGTTTCCTCCCACAGTCCAAACACATGCAGATTAGACTAATTGGTGTTCCCAAATTGCCCTTAGTGTGTGTGAATTAAGTTTAGGGGTTAGAAAGGGGTTCCCCTTTTGGATGGGTGTATCACACACTCACACACTCTTTCACACACTACAGGCAATTTTGGATAGCCAATTAGCCTAATTTGCATGTCTTTGGACTGTGGGAGGAAAACGGAATACCTGAAGGGAAAACCACCAAGCACGGGGAGAACATGCAAACTCCATGCACACAGCGGCAGGAATCGAACCCGGCCAGGAACTGAACTGGAACCCTGGAGGTGCAAGGCAACAGTGCCAACCAGTTAGACATTCCTGGTGAATTAGTCCCTCCTAGTGGTCATTATTTGGTGTCTCCCACACTATACCTATACAGTAAACTAAAAATTATAGCTGATCTCCTCTACTGAAATGCTTTCATTTGTTAGAGTGTTGCAGAATATGGACGATATTTTTCTTTTTACCTGAAAGGATTCTTTGTTGTTATAATCACAGCATCTGTACGGCAAATCTGAGGGTGGTTGCACAAACAGAAGGCATAAGGTTTAAACTTATTCATGGAAGATTTAAATATTTCCCATTCTTTAGAGAGGTTTATCATGTATCCGTTGTGGAAATGCGTATTCCATGTACATAATTAAACCATGTGAAGCTAACTAAAGCCAAGAGAAAAAGTTTTATAAAGCAAATGGTGTGACTTCCTATTAACCACTATTTAAATGTTATATACAGTATCTATGTACTGTACAAGGGCAATTAAAGAAAGTTTGGAGGACAAAAGACAACATAGCCAGAAACAAGTAAAGGACATACGTAGACTATCCATGCTGACAGGGCAAATTCAATGGGGAAATCAAGAACGTAGTACGTAACAAGTAAAGGGTCATATCCTGTAGATCTAAGAAACAGATCTTCAGCAGTGTAGACCGGCAGGGTTAATATAGTCTTCCAGTAGTCTGTAAATCCAATTACAAAGTAGGAGGCAGGAACAATGAGTGTACTGATAGGACTTAACACACTATAACCATGCATTTATATGGGCAACCTAAGGCTCAGAATTGTCCATTTTATGTCAAATAGATTTTATGGCGAATAAACAAAGAAGAGAGTTAGAGACCTGATTTAAAGACTGGAAAGAGGTTTATTTTGTTGGAACTGATGTAAAACCTTTGGTATGGAGTTGTTATATGTGATGACTAGAATAGGGTTGCAACCTATCTTATATTATATCTTTATTCTCCCAATAAGCATGACATTCTTTGTCTATTTTTAACCAATAGGAGAAGTACTATATTTTTTTTATTGTTATTCTATTGCAATTAACTTGTCTGCATGTAACACTTTGGTTATTGAAATTCTTTCCCTGGCTGTGATGAGAATAAACATATTACAGTACTTTGGAATCAACTGGCTAAATTTTATTATTTGTCTTAAGGTAAAAATTTATATACACACGTATACATACCACATGTTTTTGAATAATTTTGCATAAAACTGAAGGGGATATCCTCCACCAGCCTGACTTCCTCTCCGGAAGGTCATACAACATGTCCATCCCCATCTGTTTGTTTTAGCCAACTGAACAGGATTTTTCACAACTTTTGAACAGCTGAAATCCGAACAGTGGATTTAGGCATTTATATTCATGTCCACACACTACTAACTCAAAAAAAGGGGCATGCTGCTGTCTTTCACCACTTACACACTTATTCCATTTCTGGCTGAGGAGAGGGACACTTCGTGCTCACTTTGTGAGTGTTCTTGCTTAAAGTCAGTATAAAAGTCAGTAATGCACCTTTAATTTGTCGTATTATGTTAAGCTTTGGCTGAAGGTAGTGTTTTTTATTTGGCCTGGCATCTAGTTTTTTCGGTTGGTTAGTTGTTTACTGGGTATGTAAGTAGTTAAGAGCTAACTTTATTAATATAATCCCATTTTTTAAAATTGTGTTTGCTCTACTCATTTGCTCCACTATAGGTTGACTTTAGGTGGTACTTTATCAGGTTTGCTGTAATGTGGGGCAGCTACTTTATGGTGCTTGCTATATGGGTCACTGTAGAGGTCATTGTATTATATTTGCACTCCTACATGGGCCACTTTAAAGAGCATTTCATCACATTTAATCTACTGTAAAGACAGGCAACCTGGAGAGCAGTTTTTGGACAGTTTTTTTGGGGGGTAATCGAAAGACATAACTAAAATAGAGAAGGAAATTCTAAATATTGTGTCTATACCTGGATTATTTTATTCAGGTGTATTTCGAACAGTGCAGGACATAGGGGACACAAAATACTATTTACAGTTGGAGTAGTAACACCTCTGGGTACTAATGTAAAAAAATTATGTGCACCCCTGCATTTAATGCTGTCACTGTAATCCAACAGCAAAAATCCTGTTATTTTTTGTCTTTCTGTATATAAGAAAAGGGGGACAATGACCCATTTTATTACATATCCAAGAATAAAAATGAAAAAGGTAAAAAAGCAATGTATGTTGTTTTAATTAATGCCTAAGACATTGGCACAAAGTGTCCAAAACCTCAGTGTTTTTTTTTTAAAACAAAAAGTGTTGCTTTTACTCTGGCCAAATTGAACTGGAAATCAGTTTGTGAGCAGGACTGCTTTTCAAAGAAACCATGAGGTAGAATTTAGTTTATCAAAAAAGTCTCTTGAATATTAAAGAAATAAGAAGTATAAGGCTGAGTAAAACTGAGACTTGAGTATTAGCTTGAATAGAGCTGAATGTGACTATCTCTGTTGTAAGGTATTAGTAAACTGTCTTTATACCTTTATAGCACACTAGAGGTTAATCTAGTAATCAAATAAAGATACATTATTACCTCACAGTATGGCATGAAAGTTAATGATACCACTGCCTACTGGTACAGAACATTCTGTAAATTCTATACAGTCCATTCAAAAAGTCTTCAACCCAATTAAACAGGTTCCTTCCAATGTGGTACCACAGAGAATGTGCATGCTCATATTTTCATCTTAACAGATTTCCAAAAACTGGATGCTTTGAGGCAAGTGTTAAGTTGTTCTGCTAATTTTGGTATAAAGGGGAATACAACAGATAGAGCTTGACGAACGTCTTGCCTGCCATGCGGAAGGCCTGCATCTAAACATAGATTTAACTGATAGCACCTGATATAAATTACACACACATCACAGTGAGCTATATACACACAGGAGATTATTTAATTTAATAATGTATTAGTTATAATCAGGTTCATTATCGATATCTAATAATTTATAATACTTAAGGTCAGGCAACTTACACAAAAATAAGAGTAATTAAAATACCAGTGGTGTGTTTGCTTGTTTATTGCAATGTGATTATAAAATTCCCCAAAAGTGGTCATGAGATTTGAAAATAATAAAAAAATCCCCTATAACTAACCGAACCAAAAATATTAACAGAAACATAAATACACCACTCTTCCCTTACAAGAATACTGAAAAAGAAGGAATTAAATAATAACAGTGGCTTAATTAACAAAGGTTGACAATGCCACCAAACTGAAACAAAACTTAATTAGTGAATGCCTACTGTATATATGTATAATGACATTAAAAAAGACTGGCACGGTGGTGTAGTGGTTAACACTGACCGCCAATGTCAAGGGTTTGATTCCCGTCTGAGGTCTCAGGTGTGCATGGAGTTTGCATGTTCTCCCCGTGCTTGGTGGGTTTTCTCCCACAGTCCAAAGCCATGCAAATTAGGCTCATTGGTATTTCCAAATTGCCTGTAACGTGTGAGTGTGTATTTGTGTGCCTTGCGATGGATTGGCGCCCAGTGTATACAGGATAAAGTGGTATAGACGATTCATGAGTGAAAAAACCCCCCACCTCAAAATAGCTTTGAGCTGTTTGTCTAAAATTGCTCCTTCCTGTCCATTTGGTGTAATGATAATTGTTTAAAATGCACGAGCTAACCAAAACATGAAAATAAATTGTATCTGGTATATGGACATTAAAATGAATTGTATCCAGTAAATATGGGGATGAAATTTATCTCATACCCACAAATTCACACACTTGCGTTTCAAGTGGTTAATGAAAACATGGCCCCCATATGTTTCTCTCTCTCTCTCTCTCTCTCTCTCTCTATGAGCAGTCTGTGGCTTTGTAGAATGTAGAGAAACCTACTTTGAAAAAAACTGGGTGTGAGGTGTAATGAGCATCATGTACACACATTCATACCCACATTCACACCTAGGGAGGTCCCTAGGTAACGCAAGTGTGTGAATTTGTGGGTATGAGATAAATTTTATCCCCATATTTACCGGATACAATTCATTTTAATGGCCATATACCAGATAGAATTCATTTTTCATGTTTTTGTTAGCTCGTGCATACTGTACCTCTACGAGATAGGAAAGCCTGCAATAATGACTCAGGTACTATCATTACACCAAATGGACAGGAAGGAGCAATCTAGGACAGACTATTTTAAGCTATTTTAAGGTGTTTTTTTTTCACTCATGAATCGTCTATACCACTTTATGCTGTATACTTCGCAGGGCACACAAATACACACTCACATTGCATGGCTCTAGTGTTTATGTTAGGGGGTGGACATAGAAAACGTTTTCACAGACAGTAATCTGAGCTCAGGATTATACCTGGGGCTGGAGCTGAACAATCTTGAATACAATAAGTACTTATTGTTGATAGGGCTGCAGTAGGTCCTGAGCCTAGCCTGAAATCACACAGAGAGAGAATTATTGGAATACACCCTAGATAGTATGTCAGTTTATTTGAAGGCACCATACACACAGTTTTAGACCTTGGGGCATTTCAGAGTCACCAGTTGTTCTTACCAATGTGTTTTTAGGAGGGAACTGGAGAATGTAAAACTTCACACAGACAGTAACCTGGTGCCAGTCCATTGCATGGCACAAGCACAAGCACAAACACACACTCACAACTCAAATTGCCCCACAGTACAGGCCATTTGAAAATGTCAGTTAACCTAATCTGCATGTCATTCAACTGTGGTAGTTTGCATGTTCTCCCCATACTTGGTGTGTTTCCTCTAACAGTCCAAAGACATGCATTATAGGCTGATTAGCTTTTCCAAATTGCCCATAGTGTGTGATTGGTTGTGCCCTGCGAGGGGTTGGCACATCACTTGGGGTTTCCCCAGGCTGGTGCCCCGAGTTCCCTGGGATAGGCTCCAGACGACCTGAAACCCTATATTTAAAGGTCCGTATCAAGGTCTGTGATTTCTATTCAAGGTCAAAGGTCCATAATGATTGGTAATAAGCAAATTAAACTTGCTTATTGCTCACAAACATTCAAGGTGTTTAAGGCAGTCTAAGACAAAATACATTCAAACCTAGAAAAAAAATGCCACTACTTAATTGCAATCAAATTTAAATTCAAATTTTATTTGTCACATACACAGTCGTACACAGTACGATATGCAGTGAAATGCTTATACAACCGCCTGTCACCTTAAAAATTTTAATAACAATTAACAAGAAATAAGAAAGAGAAATAAATAGCTGAAATTATAAGAAAGTCGAACAAAATATACAAATTTTCAAAAATATATAAGAAATATAAAACCTATCTGTACAAAAGACAAAATAACAAATTTAAATGGAAATAGAAATGAATGGAAATGTCCAGAAAGTGTGCAAATGTGCAATCAGATGCTTAAACCAAAGCAACTCTTAACTTTAAAGCAACATGCATTCAAGTGTGAGAAAATTTCCAAGTAAGGGCAAAAGAAATGGCACTGTTTGCCTGCAAATTGTTCCTTATCGACCTAAACAGCTCTAAATTTTTATGTTGGCTAATTGATGTTCCTAAATTGCCCATATTGTGTGAACAAGTGTGTGACTGTGTGCCCCCCCGATGGATGGATTGGGACCTTGTGCAGGCCCAAGTCTCCTGGAATAAGGTCCAGGCCCCTAAAAATGTATAGAAGAGAATTTGAGGTGAGGGCTGGATTGACTTGCTGGAGTTTGAGAAGCCCTGGTATATATGATAAGCGGTATGGGAAATGAATGACTGAATGAATGAATTAAAGTCAGTATAAGATTCTATCCCTTCTATCAACCTTAAATTAAACTATGATTCAGAATTTTTAAATGCAAACCACATGATTGTTTGGTATTATATCGCAGTATGGCTGAGTATCGAAACATAAATCTTTTTCTTTCTTTCTTCCCTGCAACCTAACTTAGGCTATTAAACCACAAAGCAGCTGCTCATCGCTTCAGCTCACATGACAAAACCCGTAAACTCTGGCTTCAGTCTAAACGAAGCTCATTTTGAACAAACAAATAAACCGCAATCCCTAACTTTCGACACGAAGACGAATGAATGAAAATAAAAAGTGAATCGCGCTCTTTTTAAACTTTATACATGTAAAGGTGGTGTGTTTGTTGCTGATGTGGACAAGAATCAGCCAATAAACTGCGAGGATTAGGGAAGCAGAGTTCCTCACTTCCGCCTAGCACGTTTGGCTTCACCGCTCTGTGTGCAGCAGGAAGGTTAGTCCCTTATACCGGTATGCTTTTAACCAAACACTGCTTGTTTTCTTTTGCAACCGGGGTTTTTAACCGAGTTAAATGCATTTGTTTTATAAATGTTTTTTTGAAGGGCAAGGCGAATGATTTTTCGAATCTGCGCGTTGGAATCAGCGGGTTAGCAAGCTAGTGTGCAGCTCAATAGGCGGTTGTGTGTGTATTTATGGCGCCCGCCTCTGCACAGTACAATCAAAACACCTCTGAATTATAATATTAAATTAATGTAACCGAAACACACACACAGCCAGGGAAACGTGATTCAAAATTGTACTAAGCCCTGAGCAAGTTTATTTTACGCATTTATTTCAAATATGTTTATTGGGTTTTTGTCAAGGTCAAAACATACTGAGCCTGGCGACCTGCTTCCAGCTGGAGTTATAATGTAAAGAGCAACTAATGTCAAATTAAGTCAATTTCCTTTCATCAAGTTTTTAGATTTGCATCTGAGCTAAACAGGCATATTCGTAAGCTTGTTGATCTCATCGAGTTTTAGTTTTCTTTGTCACTGAACTCACAAGGAAACAAAGTTAAGTCATAAACTGGATTTTTCAATAATGCATCAGTTCTTCTATAAGTGTTATTTATGGTGGAAATCCAGTGTTACCCCGTAACCTATTGAAAGGCATGGACTTTTAAAGAAAGGGATAATTCCATAGAATGTAAGGTAAATGGCACAGAAATAAAAATGGAAAGAAACCTGATCATATGGAGGGGAAAACTGGAGCACACGTGGAGTTTTCCACAAGGGCGGATCAAGAACCCTGAACTGACGAGAGAGTCTACAATAAACTCCTATCTCTCTTATCACTGTACGCTGATATCATGATATAATGACATCTGATTTTGTGTCCTTGTTTTGCTGACGTTGCACTTCTTTCATTCAAACTTTTTTTTTTTTTTTAATGCTTAGTGTTATCTATTGCGTTGGTCAGCTTGGCAGGAGACTGTCACTACAGCTTGCGTAAGGCGATATAGGTATGCAGGCACGTGTTCACGGATGTTTTATGAATGTGTGACCTCGTGATGGATCTGGGGTTGGTGGGACTGTGCGAGGCATGCTGGGATAGGTCATAGGGGCTGACTTCTGCGTGTGTTTTTCTGCAGGAGGAGGGTTAAATCGGCTGCCCAGCTCCTCCTTGTGTCTCCGATGGCGAGCGTACTGCGTGTGGTTGCCAGCAGCTGCTCCAGCCCTCTCTTCACTGGACTGACCTCGGTCCGAACCGTGAAGGTGCCATGTGTGCGCTACTTCAGGACCCACCAGGCTCTCGCACGCTCTGCCAGCCTAGGTAAAAACTCTGTTTTTCACCAAGGATCACAGCTTCTCTAATGTGTGTCATGTGAGCAGATTCATACTCTGACTGTAATCATGACCTCTCTTTAAGGACAAAACTATAGATTGGCTAATGCCTGTGACACTGATCTCTTTTTTTGATGTTTGCACACTACATTTTGTGTCTCAATTGTCTCTTACTCTTGTAGATTTGCAACCAGCCATAATTGTTTGTCAAGGTCATTATGTCCTGTGTCACTCTGTCCCCGCCTCTGTCCTTGTTTTACCGTGTGTTACCTGTATACAGTGACGTGGTTCCTGGCTGAGAATGAATGAACAGGCCTGTGCACATGGAATATCCCGTGTGTGCTAGAGATATGCTATTAATGGCTGGAGTTTTTCCAGCAGGACAGGAATGGCTATGACAGCTGAGGATGGTTATTTCTGGCAACATATCAGTTAAGTTTAAAGCAAGTCAGGGCTGTTTTTAATGCCCTTGAGGCGAGTGCCTGCTGAGACTGAGACAACTGCTATAGCAACAGTGTTTGTTTAAAGACAACAGACTAAGCTTATGTAGGAATTATCAGGCTCGCAAAACAAATTAAGCCTCGTTTTGAGTGTTAGGACAAGAAGCAAGCAGGTGCATAAGTGTGTATAACAGCTTATTACACAAGCTTCCAGTTAACTTTGCAATTCATTTGCATTTTATTTGAATTTCTCCTCTGTGATATCGTCTCTGGTGTTGTATGTCACCCTTACACTACCAAAAGTTTCTAGTGAACCATCACTAGTCATAAGTTTGGACACACCTCATGGAGGCCTAAATCCATGGTCTTTCCCGATTTGTATTTCTTTCTACATTGTAAAACATTGCTGAAGACATCCATAATATTCAATAAAGTGATACCTCGGGATACAAATTTAATCCGTTCTGGAGGCAACTTCTTGAGGCGGAATTTCATATTTGTGAAACGCATTTTCCCATAGGAAATAATGAAAATTATTAAAACAGAGAATTTGTTCCAGCCACCCAAAAATATTACTAATATTGCCAATTTCCAACACTATAATCATATTTTGAATTGAAATTAAAAGTGGCGTCCCTTTTTTCTTGCTGCTTTCCTTGCTAACTTTCTTGGGACCCTTGGTGATATCTTGCACAAAATACAAAATAACTCACAAAAAATATTTCCACTGACGCAAGTAAGTTATTACTCAATTAATTGTTGTAACTTAATTCCATAGGTGTTATTACATAGTTAAAAAAAAACAATATTGTTCCAGAGTGTAGAAAAATAAATCCAAACTTGTGTCTAAACTTTTGATTGGAAATCTATATGCGAACATTAATAAAAGGACAAAGTGACAGCAGAGAAAAAAGTTTCCATTTCAAATAATTGTCTTCCTCAGCACAGGTTTGGTTTGGGGACACTCCACCAAGGTCAGCCTCAGGAAGGGGTTTGGCATAGTTTAAAAAGTGGCACTGTACAGTAGAGGTGAAGTGGATGATAAATTTCACTTTTGATTCTGGGATTTTTATTTAATATAACTGTTTGAGACTCCTAGTTTATAAAGATCTTTATAAATGGTCTTTCTGGGTAAAAACTGTAGCACTTCAAGGCAGGTAACCTATTTAGATTAAATATAAACAAATACAAGGAGTGTTCAAATCAAAGTGGGACTTTTGATTGTGCATAATTACAGAACAACGTTATAAGATCAAAAGTTTTATTTCTCTATATAATCCCCTGCTACACTAATGTGCCTGTCTCAGTGTTTAACTAGTGATTGAATACCATCACAAGGTTGAAAGTTTTCTCAGTATGCAATAGCCATGATCAGACTGCCTGCTTCACTTCTGAAATGCTGGCCTCCCAGGAACTCCTTTAATGACCCAAGCATGTAAAAATAACTCCCAGCCGAGTTCCTGTATTGTGCAAGTGGTGTTTAAGAATGATTGCATCAATTTATAAGGATCACGCTTTCTAAATGTCATGGGATTGACTGCAGTGGGCACAGAGCCACCTTTGCGGAGAAGTAAACCTTTGCACCATTCAAATGTTTTGTTGCAGCTAAGAGTCTCATTACTGTACTTTTCTTGAAGTCTTCTGTAAATGTCAGTTGGTTTACACTTGCATTCACAAGAAATATAACCCGTCCAGTTGCACTTGAACATCCGTTGTATAAGTGTATAAATATAAAGCATCTTTCTTTTGTAGCTGAAAGCTAAAGATTGAAATTTTCCAGGTTGAAATGGTACAAAATATCAGAACTAGTTTTAGATTAAATTTAACAAAGGTCAGAATGAGCTGCTTTACAATTGCAATGGAAAATGCTCTGAAGCCTTGAGGTATCAAACAGCGACATCTTGTGGTTGGCACAATACAGTCAAGGATGTTGATTTAGCTGCTTCAGTAATGTAGGCTTGCTGTCTGTCTCTGCATCCACACTAGCAGGCAGCCGTTATGTCACTTTAACTTTATCTCAAGCACTGTTGCATCAAGGCGCTCATGTCACGTTATCTCAAGCACTACTATTGTTATCTTGTGCCTGTACCGTTCCTCCAGCTCTGATAAGAGAGTCCAACCAAACTGTGAAAGGTGTTTTTTTGCATTGGCAATTTTGTGACTTTGAAAAGGACATTTTGCATTCATGTAAGCTATGACACCAGAATAAACAACCCGCACAATGGTAAAGTAGTTTCTTGGACATTCTTTAATAGAGATGGCTTGTTTATTACGATGATTGATAACACAGTGCAGTTGCATTTTCAAATCATGCATTTTCTACAGAGACCGGGATCTGATTGTTTATGACTGTAACATTATTGGCAGGTTTTGCCAATTTATCTCAACCGATATAGATCTGCAACAATGAATTGATAAAATCGCTAAAAATCGATTACTAAAAGCGTTGGCAATGAATTTCATAATCGATTCGTTGTGTCGCGCGCAACACACACACAGACCCCTCCTACTTTCACATCTCACTCTCACACACACACACACTCTCTCTCTCTCTGCTCTACACAGAAACACTGCTCTGTCGCGATTCTTTTCAAAGGTAAAGTGCAGGTTAATTTGTTTTA
>JAOVVB010000020.1:18143757-18153765 GCA_028570985.1 Heterobranchus longifilis | reverse complement strand
GTTATAGTAAACAGTACACGCGTGCACGGATGTTGATTATACCAGTAAGAGACGCGCACTAAGACCCCGCAGCCTCCGCCATGTATCACTTTTTAATTTTTGCTCCACCCTGTCTATGAGGCGCCGAACTCTGCTAGCATCAGTGCAGTGTTCACTCCGCTCTGCACTCAACTAAAGTTTTTTTTTTTTTTAATAATCAAATGTCTCCCTGTCGCGCGACACAACGAATCGATTATGAAATTCGTTGCCAACGCTTTTGGTAATCGATTTTAATCGATTTTATTGATTTGTTGTTGCAGCCCTAATTTGCTCACACCATCTTGCTTAAAACACATCATATATATGTGCCTGGTCATTTATTTCAAAAGATAGATGTGCTGATCTTCACTCTTATTCCTACCAATTTCTATTATGGGGTTGAATGTTGTCAACATTGACATGCGCTTTACCACGAGTGAGAAAGGTTGAGAGTTGCTTTTGTCATTTGCGGCTGAATAAACATGTGGCTGTGTGGTATCTTGAGCTGTGACTCATGGGTACACTGGTGATTTGATTTTGTTTGTTTTTTGGGTATTGCAATTTACGATTTGATCAGTAGCACTAACGTGTAGCTGCTTAAGACAAAACAGCTGTATTTCTTAAAGACTTACTATATATATAAAAAATTATTTGTTTAAATTTCATGTCTTGTACAAGGAGATAATCTTACTTTCCTCACAAGATTCTGCTCCACACTCCAATCCAGTAGGTTGTGCTACTGCACTAACCACATATAAACTCAAAAGAAGAAGCGATACTTAATAGAATTTCCAGAAGCTTTTTTTTATGGAATTTGTCAATTTAAACCATCAGCTGATGCAGTTGAACTGTTGGGTCAACGGACAAAAGACTCTTTTTGACAAAATTTCATAATCGATAAAAGGCCTTAGATCAGGGTAGTAGGAATAGAATCGGAATAGTTTTACAAGTATGAGCAAAAGAGCACAGTATTGGTCTGACACCCCATACTGGTATCACTATCTGTGCATCCCAGTGTAGTGCAAAAGCTTCCTTCCCCTCTTCCTGTTTTCCTGTCGTGTTCAACATCATGTAAGTGTAGAATCAGACTAACAGACTAATTCACACAGCTCCACTATTAGCAGGTAGTGGATTTTTCCTTTAAATGGGAAATGTATTTATATATAGCTTTAATATAATGATAATTAATAATAACTCTAATATGTACTTTAAAACCTTCTAAGTCCACAAAAGATGTAATTCAAATAGGATCAACATACACAGAAATAAATATTCTTAAATTACAGCTCCTGGAAAACCTGGAAAACCCGGCTACAGTCATTTAAGATCACTCATAAATTTTATTCCTAAAATGAGAAATGAGTTTCATTTTAAAGCCAAGAACCAATTTGCATGTCCTTTCTGTTTCGTTTCGAAATAAAAAAAAAAAAGACAGAAGACAACATACACTGACTTGTCCTGACTGTTCAACGTAGTTCTAATCAATGTAAAATGGTGTGGTGTAAACCCCCCTTGCGTCTTTCAGACACATGGCAGAGGGAAAGATCATTCATCTGGAGCACAAATGAATTTCCAACATCTTGAACCTGTTGTAAACTTGCCCAAATATTGAAATTAAAGATGCTCGT
The DNA here is from genome assembly GCA_028570985.1 of Heterobranchus longifilis. Lineage (NCBI taxonomy): Eukaryota > Metazoa > Chordata > Actinopteri > Siluriformes > Clariidae > Heterobranchus > Heterobranchus longifilis. The sequence continues at coordinate 18,152,119 of JAOVVB010000020.1, read as the reverse complement.
TTAATGTTTTTGATTATGCTCTTTAAAGATTTGGAAGATTTTTGCAGCTTTCCTCCTGATTGTCCCTGTTCTGTAAAAATGAGCCAAATACACACAGATTGATGATTTTTAAACAGAACAGTTGTTAAGAATAATAATAATAATAAAAAAAAAAGACATTTACTTACAGTTAAAGTAGACTGTGAATGCAGTTGAAAAAAATACTTACAAGGGTTTTTAAGTCAAATCAGGACTTTTGCATAGAATTACAGAATGCAGTTATAATAGTAAAACTTACCTTTATTTCCCCTTTAAAATCCCTTGCTAGTGCTTGGATTCCATCAAGATAGAAAGTTTCCTCAGTATTATGCTTCTGTAAATTTCACTCGGGTTTTTGCTTTCATCCATGAGAAATTCTATCATAAGTCCCAGTTTGAGTTGAACATTGTGTGTAAATTTCTGCTTTAAACTGATATGAAGTTGAATCTTTATTGCTTGGTGTCTAGTTTGTTTCTGCAATTATATTACAGTGTTTAATGTGATAAGCTATAGCAATGTTTTTCAACTTTTCCAAGTGTCCTGTAACTGCTAGGCAGGCAAAGCTAACTTTTAATATAGTATCACATATGTATTGGGTTTAGAACTGGCCTAACTTATAGCATGTTCGTGTGTTATCCATGCTCATTTATATTTGTAACATTCGTTTAATGTTCAGGTCGGAAGGCTCCGGTTCTTATCTCGAAGGAGATGGTGGAGACCATGAAGGACGGCTCGGTGGTGGTTGATATGGCTGCTGAGGCAGGGGGCAACATCGAGACCACAGTCCCTGGACAGCTCACAGTTCACAAAGTAAGTTTGGTTTTAAATAACTATCTGTCTTGAATATGGTTAAAGAGAATCATGTAGGGATTCCAATCATCATTAAGTTTGAGATTGGATTTTTTGAGACAAAAATGAAGCCAGGCCAAATCAGATGGTGGTGGTGATGCCACTTCAGAGGCAGGACAAGAGTTAAAACATGATTCATCACACTGATTGATGTAGTGTGTTGCATTGTTCTGAAGCTATGCTTTGAAAATGGGATTTATTTATCTTTCAGGGCGTTACCCATATTGGCTTCACAGATCTTCCCAGTCGCCTTCCAACTCAGTCCAGTACCTTGTACTCCAACAACATCACCAAGCTCATCCGCGCAATCAGCCCAGACAAGGAGAACTTCCACTTTGATGTGAAGGAGGTCTTTGATTACGGAACCATGGACCATGTCATCCGGGGATCAATTGTCATGCAGGTACTGGGAACGTTCTTTGTGATTCACTCCAGCTGGGATCCGAGAAGGTCTTAGCGTCATGGTCATGATCCCCTTCCAAGTGAACACGAGAAGTAATAAAAAACAAACAAAAACAATTATTTAACTCTGATTTGACACAAGTCAAGCAAAACTTTAAAAAACAAGTTAACCAAGAGAATAATTTAAAATCTGACTCAGGCTCAGCCAACAGGCTAATAGGTGGGAAATGTAGAACTGGTTGTAAGGTTGCAATTCCTATTTATCCTCTGTCTGTCTCTCTGTCTGCAGGATGGAAAAGTGCTTTTCCCTGCACCACAGCCCAACAACACCCCTGTGGCAGCACCTCCCAAACTCAAAACTGTGCAGGAGCTACAGAAGGAGAAGGCTGCTGCTGTCTCGCCCTTTACAGCCACATTCACCACTGCTGGAGCCTACACTGGAGGTAAAGCCCAGGAGCAGATCCCCTCCATCCCTCATCCCTCATACCTCTTTTCTTTAGCAGGCCGCTGGGGTGGTCCTGGATTTATAAACTTTCTTCATTTTTAAACATAAGCAAAGACTTTTTCTCTACTCTAAAGTCTTTCAAATATTTTTTATGTTCCATCTTTCTTTCATTTTTTTTTCTTTTTTGTTATAGTCTCTTGTTCATGCTGCTTGCTAATCTTGGAAGAGACTGAGTTATTTTCCTCTGTATTAGCGCTCAGGATGCGATAACCCCTAAAATCCAAACAAATGGATTCTATTGGTTGCAGTTGTGTGCGCAGAGGTAGTATCTGGCCAAGGATAAAAGTGCACACTTCCTCGCTCAGGCGACCCGCAACAGTCGCTGATAAACAGACACGCAAATTCATCTTCCTGCTCTTTTAGTGTTTGTGTAATCAGCTTGCTATCGGGACAGACCTCGGTTCAGGAATTAGAATTTGACATTTAATGATCCAGCTGCTTTGTCTTTCTCTGTCTCACCTACAGACAGAAACACATTCACATACACATACATGGGACCATATGAGTCCCTTCCTTTCTAAATGCCAGCTGGGCATACTGTAATAAAAGAGGGAAGGCCATCAAAGCCATGCTCTTCCTGAGTGCTATAGGGGAGTTCCTTCACACGTCCTGTTTCTCCCATGCTGTGGTTCACCAGTATTGTGAATATGTGGGTGGTGCACAAGAGTTTTCGAGGATCATAATTATGCAATTGTTTAAAAATTAAGTTGTAGTTAAGTATATTGTGTATAATTATATAAATGTTTTTTTTTTATCTAAAGTCAGAAATATTTTCATAACTCATTAATAAATTGATAAAATGAGAAAAATCAATGACAAAATTTGTGCTAAAATAACACAGGGTGCCTAGGATGGATTTTTGCACAGTATATCTTTACATTGTTAATGAGAATAAGGGTGTAACGATTTTCCCTGACAAGTAAAACATGACGTTGCTTTGGTCATTTTATATCATTGCTGTAATGGAAATATTAACTAAAGTGTGTGTTTTTGGCTTTTCAGGTCTTGCCACGTTGCTTGGACTCGGGCTCTTTGCACCCAACGCTGCTTTCACTCAGATGGTCACTACCTTTGGCCTGGCAGGAATTGTGGGATATCATACTGTATGGGGGGTCACACCTGCCCTCCACTCTCCTCTCATGTCTGTGACAAATGCCATCTCTGGTGAGTGAACAAGCCATGCACTGTAAACCTTCCATATGTGCAAATTAAAAGCAGGATTTTCCAAAATCTGTACCATTGCATCCGCATGATAAAACCTTCGGAGTGCATTCTGAAATCAAAATAAGTGTTTCAAGTTGTCATTTAGTGCAAGATATCATTGAGAGTAAATTTAGACAATAAAATAAAAATCGTTTGGGATTTGATTTAGTAGTTTGTCACTTATGGAAAAACAATTAACTTTTTGTCTCTTGAACATACGGTATAAGTTCCACCCTATCCAGAGTGTACAGTAGCAGCTCGTTAGCATCAAACATGGTTTATTGGGGCATTTTGGCTGCATGTCTTCCCAAACACTACTGCCTATTCCAAACATTGCTTGCTTGAGAGTAAATAGTTTATTCATTTGCAAGAGGGGTGGAATTTGAGCAAGTTGGTGGAGAAGTGTTTTACCAACATAGGGCTGTTTCATGGGAATTCCTTGAATGAAGAACATAACGTTCTGTTTTAATACACCATTTAGGCTTCACAAGTTAGCAATAACTCCAGAAAGACATGGCATCTCGTTGTTCAGGATACAATCCTAGGTAAAATATGTACACCGTACCCTAAAAGGAGATCAACTCCATTTGATCTAAGAAGTTATGTTTTTAAACTGAATCACGAGTTTAAAAAAAAGGACCGAGCATAAGCCTAAGTAGACATGATTACCCAGTGGAGGATGTCTCCTGCAGCCAGGACGCTTCGTTAAGCTCATTCCTTGTTTCTCTTAGCTAGCCGAGGGACTCGGAAACGTTTCATTTTTTTAACGAGTCCTTGGTGGCCCACATTAAAGAACCTTCAAGCTGTAAACTGCTGAATGAGACCACGCAGGCATCCACTGAAGCAATTAGCTCTTTCGACCCACTGCACAGCTCCTGTGAAATCGCTTATTACTTTCTCACATCACCTTCCCCTTTCTTCAATTGTCTCCTTGACACATTGTGCACTCTGTAGCTATTCTTCTCTACATACCTGGAATTGGCATGAGCCCAAAGTGGTCCTTTGAATCGGAGCAAATGAGACATTAGAACACCTGTAAGGAATTTATGTTTTGTCTGAGGAGGTGTACGAGCGACACGCCGTGGGATGAATGGCAGTGTTCCATTTGACCAGACTAGAGTTCTCGGCAGACCCTTTAATCTACCTGAGACAAGTAAAATAAGGATGACCCAATGTCTCGGGCCCTCAAAATGACCTTTTGGAATGTCTCAAGAATGTGTCAGGATGAGTCCCGGAGCCATGTGAAACTACAGGATGGTGAAGCACTGCTGTATTAAATGGCTTGACCATATTTTGGCTGGTGCTGGAATCACCATGTTGTCGTAGCTAATGATGCCTTGTAGATGTTTGTGAAGGAAACTTCATCCAGGCATTGAGTGCTTCATCTGCGCTACGGTTTCAAATCAGTTTTTAAAAAAAAAAAAAATTTCCCCCTTGGAGTGTGTCCTCAAATACATTTCCCTTTCATCAAAGGTTTTATTACAGATGTCCGGAGGTGTGTGTGTATGAGCGTGGATGCGTGCCTGTGTAGGTTTACAGTTCGTCTGCAGCGTTTCCTGCAGCATGGAGGTAGCGTGCGTTCGGGTTCCGTGCGCCGGCCTGCGATCAATTGTTCCTCTGGAATTACAAAGTGAGAGGAAATGCTCAACAACCGTTGCACACTTCATTGACTCAAGAGACCCCCTGACCACCTAAAGGCCACTTTAGGGTTTTTGGTCAGTCAGCAGTCCCTCCAACCACAGAAGCATTTGAAAACGATTAAAGAGGTGATGCTTATCAAGAGTCCAGCCCCAGGAGGCATGTCAACTCGATCACTTGGGTTGTTTAAGGTTGTTAAGTTGTTTTGAACGTGGTTCATTCTTAAGTCACAGACTGAAACGTAAAAAAAAAAATGGAAATATGCAGATTTACTTATGAAGTGTAGCGAATCGGATGCGCGTTTTATTTGACCCCTCGAGGGGTCGTATTTTTTTTTTCTTTCTGCTGTCCTGTTTCCTTCCTCTGCAATCTCTTTGATCCTGTGTGTGTGTGCGTGTGTGTGTGTGTAGGTCTGACTGCCGTCGGTGGGCTCTCGCTGATGGGTGGAGGATATGCCCCGACCAACACGGCAGAAACCCTGGCTGTACTCGCCGCCTTCATCTCCTCCGTCAACATTGCTGGTGAGAAAAAAAACTTGCCTCACGCTTCTGATTACGTGCTTAGAAAACGCATAAGACTCTGTTTAGAGGCTGGTTTGCTTTCAAGTAAATTTAGAAAACTCCAAATGAATTTACACCCAGGCACCCTCACAGATTTCCAGCTTCGATGACAATAGCGGAAAAATCAGGGAAAACATTTAGCGGGACTGGTTTCCATCCCGCATGACTGAGGAGGTAGAAAGACCGAGATTAGGGCCATGTCAATGTGAAATTTCCACTGATCACATCCCTGATTTGAGTATCTTAATGATGTACACATGGATGTCATGTTAAACATTCCAGCAGTAAGAGCTAATTTTAAGGGTGCTGCCATGCAAGACGTGCTTGATTATTAAAAGGTCACTTGAGCATAACAATTTAAAGCCTGTACTTTATGGCCTCAGTAACTTGACCAAAAAAAAAAAAGCCTTATCACTCTTACACACCTTTTTTTCAACTTTGTCTGGAATTAATTGTTGAGCTTTAAACTCTTTACTGTATTTAGTTTGCTTTTGGTGGCAGATGATAGAAAAGTCTGGGTGCCTCCTGGAGTGAATAATTTATAGGCGGTAAAATCTTTCCAGATGTTTGCATTCGTTGTCCATAAAAAAATTGAAGCTGATGGCAGATTCAGACAGCACTAAAATCCCAGAGATACTTTGGTATTAACGACAATAACCGCATCACTCTATCTCCTCATGTAAAACTAATTCGGTTTGAGTCACGTTATCATTATAGGATGAATTAGCTAAGGGCTATGACATACAATAGTGCACTGGGCCCAATAAAAATAAATAATTAAATAAAATGCATTTTATTAGGATTTGGAAACAATAAATAATAGTGCAGTGTTGACAAACTGCAACACTGTTACAAGCCTAGTTACAATCCCATCCTAATCATATTTTATCATGTGGACAAAGTGCTGCAGTTGGAAAGCCACTTCTTACGTAGGCCGCCTTTGCTCCCATATAAAGACTGTCCTGTTTGGCAAGCAGCTCTTATTCCATTGCACGCAGCTTTTGTGCTAATAAATAAACCACCAAACGTTTGTTCACCCGATCCTGTGGTTCTCCTTCTGTCTGGCCGTCTGAGATTTTCAGTAGCGCAGTGTCTCGATAAATAAGTAATTGAATGTTTGAGTTGATGTGGAATTATCATTGGAACCTGCAGATAAGCCAATTAGATTTTGTAATTGATCTGAACTGGGTTGAGGTTAAGGTCGTAGCAAGGTTAAATGACTGAAATTAGACTTGTTGGTGATGAAAGCTGTTTGCATCAAGTATTACTCATTACTTTAACAAGGACCAGTTACCCAAAATTCACTTTTGATTGTTTCTGGCATTCACATGGGTCTCTATTGTGTGTAACGCACAGGGAAAATATAAGGAAAAACACCATCCTTTCAATTTCCTTTTTTTTTCCCATTTTTGAATATGGAATTCAGGTGTCCCTGGTATTACATCATTCCAGAGGAGGGGGGGGGGGAGTAGGGGAGACGAATTTGCATGGACTCTCCTCCAGCTTGATGTACTTGTTTTCAGTGAAGACCCTTTTCCTGCATTCTGACGGGCTAGAAAAATGCAGTTGCACAAAGGGGCAGGAGCTCATCAAACATGTGCGAAACAGAATAAATTTCAGGGAAATTTAAGTTCTTAGGGAGTCTAATATGACGCCTTCAGTTAATGTTACTTTTAAAATGCTAATTCATTAGAATAAACGCATTTGTATAAATCCAACTGCACTACTCTAGCACCTCCTTTTATAAACAATGTATTCATACTTTCTGACCAATCAGAATCTAGAATTCAGCAGTGGTGAGAGGTAAAGTAAAATAAACTATTGGTACGGATCTGGTGGAATTTAACTGCAGGTTTTGGTATGTAACAGGAAGGATGCCATGTCTTATTGGTTACTGCCGTGTGCCATCCTGCCCCTGAGCTCTCACCTCTGACTGACCCGAACCTGGTGCTCATTAGACGAGGTGCAACTTCCACTGCCTGCAAGCGTGAAGGGGGTTGGGGTGGGAGGATTCAGACTGAGCTCACACCTGATGCAGGAAATATGAGAGGCTATGTTTGTGCTTCAAAGAGCCCTGGCCGTGTTGTAAATCACTCTCTGAGCCCTTTTTAAAACCGATGGGTAGCCAGAATAAGCCAAATACCTAATCCAATATGGCTTTCCACCAGGAAAAGTCCCGGTGGAAAGCCATATTGTGCTACCACAGAGACACGAGTCTGGATTTAAAGGAACATTTACTGACCGTTTCCCAGCATGTTTTGTCACCCTCTGCCTTAACGACTTATTACTCTGTCTGATGTCTGTTCTGTTTATGTTCCAGCTCGCATAAAGTGTCTGAATTTCTATATTTATTTTGTCTAAGCGCAGGTGTTTAATTTCAGCTTAAAGGTGGATTTTTTTTTTCCCCCAAGCTTTCATACTTTACACAGAGTTTCATTCCACAGTCAAAGCCACAAGCCATAAACCATCAGAGCAAGAAGTGCAAACATTTTTGCTCCCCCTTTTCCCCTCCTCTCCTAAATTTTTATTGTTACAAGTGCTCGCAAAGGGAAAAAATAACAATGCCCTTTCCAAATCACTTTTAGTAAAAAGTCCTGGAATTTATTGCAGTGCTTGTTTCATTAATGACCACCACGATTTCTGCTTGGTCCTTTCTGCACTTTTAAAATGCGTGTGTATTTGTTAATGACACTTTCATTTGAATAGCAAAACCCTTTATAAGTAAATGATCAGATTTATTATTATTATTATTTCATTTAAGGCCATTTTGCCTGAGCTGACTAAACCCTGTACATCTTTAACGAATCTTTTAATGAAAGAAAACACTATGATAAGGATTTTTCTTTCAAAATGTGAATCATGAATCATGCTTCATGTTTTTCTTCACCAGGGTAAGAAGCGGGATAACATGAGCCAGCGTCATACAAACACTGTGCAATGTCTGACTATGTGTGTATGTATAAGCGCATATCTACCTCACTTCAGGTGGTTTTCTGGTCACTCAGCGGATGTTGGATATGTTCAAGCGGCCCACTGACCCCCCGGAGTATAACTACCTGTACCTGCTCCCAGCTGGTGCCTTCGTGGGAGGCTATGGAGCATCTCTGTACAGTGGTTACAACATAGAGCAGGTGAGATTAGTCCCAAGGCAGAGCTTGAACTTGACCATAAATTATTTATATATATA
>JAOVVB010000020.1:18122516-18136119 GCA_028570985.1 Heterobranchus longifilis | reverse complement strand
GCACTGAATGCTGTCTGTCACTATTTTTAATCATTTATGTGCATAACTCTATGGTAGTTAATGCCATATGCACTGTGTAATGTTTTATATAGACAGTTAGGTTTTCCAATTAAAACAGCGACGGCATGATTGTTATAAAGTAGACTATCGGTTCATAGAGTGTGTGTTAAGGGTTTCATTTTCACTAGAGGAAACAGCTGGTGTGATGAGGGTGAACACAGTGAAGATTTAACTGATTAATCCCTCATGATATTTTGTAAACTGTATTTATGAGAAAGGACTGCACTGAGGCTAAAGCCCCCCTAAAATGGCCTAGCGATGCCCATGATATTAATTATTATATTTATAATGAAATACATTAAATTATTCTGGTGATTATATCTTATTTCCAGTTTGAGAAATTACAAATTATATGAGTTATGAATCACTATTCATTCAGTATAAATACTGTGCATCTCTCGCTCTAGTTCAGTACATGCGTGGGGAAGGCTGCTGATTTGACAGTTGTCACAGAAGTTCACCACTGAGAGGTCAGTCTATTCACAGAGTGCTGCAACTTCATGTTCCTTCATGACAGGCTTGATGGAAATGCTGATTTCCTTTTCTAGAAGGACTTAGCACCTGCCCACAGTGCCAACACTATTTCATCACTGGGTTCCTGACCATGATATTATTCTGCTTGATTGATCAGCCAACTCACCTGACCTGAACCCTGTACAGAATCTCTGGGCTTTTGTGAAGATGAAGATGAGAAACAGCTGACCCAAAAATATAGACAAGCTAAAGGCTGCTATCAAAGCAAACTGGTCTTCAATAACGGCTCATCAGTCTCAGAGGCTGATTGCATCCATGGCACAGTGAGGCAGTGATTCATGCTAAATGAGCCTCGACTAAGTATTGAGCGCGTAATTGAAGATAACCTTGCAGAAGTTCGACATTTCTTTATGACCTTATTACCTTACTCTAAATTATCATCTAGTTTTTTGCCTGAAGAGTAGCATCTCAATGTTTTCACCCAGATGAGGATGGGTTCCCTGTTGAGTCTGATTCCTGTCAAGGTTTCTTCCTATTGCCATCTCAGGGAGTTTTTCATTGGAATTGTCACCGTTGTAATCGGCTTGCCCATCAGGAAAAATCTTATCATATTGATTCATACACATTCACATTTCTTACAAACATTAATAATTCTTTTGATTGTGTAAAGCTGCTTTGCAACAATATCAATTGTTAAAAACGCTATACAAATAAAATTGAAATTGAAATGTTCATTTAACTTTAACCTGAAGCAGCTTAATGCTAAGATGTTCATATACAATGACATTCCGACATCAGAGGCTTCCAGTGTAAAAACAAAGAATTGCACCACCATCGTAAAGCTACTAGAAATATCATATACAAACATTATATGATATATATTTTCCCATAATTACAATATATTAAAATTACATTACTGTTATTTCATCATCCCTAGAATGTAACTTTCTTAAAGTTGTTTGCATCTCTTAAATATTGCTGCATCGGTGAACATGCTTTCATAAATTCAACCTTAGTGTTTCAAATGGCCTTTACAGTCATAAATTGAACATGCCTACTTAATGGAAGTATGGAATGGGCTTTAAATAATAATAATTTTTTTAAACAAAAGCTCATTCATAGTGTCTAGGTGTCTGTTTCTATGTACAGTCATGTGTAAAAGTTAGTGCATCCTCTTTGAATTATGTGTGTTTTTGTTTAAAAACATCACATCACGTGATAATAGCAGGTCTCAGTTTTAGGCAAATACAACTCTTTTCACCCTGCCCTTGATTAACTGATCATCAGCAAGTGTGCAGACCTTTGTATATTATCTGCTATAAAAGCTGAATCTTTTGGCAGTTTGCTGCTTTGAAGCATTCAGATGCCAAGAAGGAAAGACATAAGCAATGGTATTAGAGAAGCAACTGTTGATGCACATCAATCTGGAAAAAATAATAAATCCATTTACAAACAGTTTGGCGTTCTACGTTCTACAGTAATAAAGAACATTTACAAGTGGAAAGTGTTCAAGACAGCTGCCAATCCTCCCAGGAGTGGATGCGCATTCACCACAAGGTCAGATAATAATAATACATTTTATTTATAATGCACTTTATATTTAAATCTCAAAAGCTCTGATAAAAAAGATAATTTTTAAGACTAGATTTAAAATTATCAACAGTCTGTGGCATCCTCAGATACTCTGGAAGAGCATTCCATAGTCTAGGTGCCGCTGAGCAAAAAGCCCGATCTCCCATAGTATGAAGCTTGGTCTTCGGGGGTTTCAGAAGATGAACTGAGACAGAACGGAGGTTGCATGTATGTGAAGTATGTGAAGTAATAAGTTCTTTGAGATAGGGAGGGGCATCTCCATAGATGCACTGGTGGGTAAGAAGGGCAACCTTGTATTTAATTCTGGATGAAACAGGGAGCCAATGACTTTTGAGAGGTCGTTGATGTGTTCTGTTCGTTGATGCAATCTTTGAGGAATTCTGTTTTTGGAGTTGTACATAATAAATATCTTTTAACAGTTAGATTAGAGGATTTAACCTCACCTTGGTATGAGAACTTTCTGTACTTTGTGGCAAAGGTTGTTTACATGATCTTTTAGATTCAGCAGTGGTAGCAGTATCTAAAAGCCAAATTCTGCCAAAGTCTGCCAAATGCCTAAATGTAATCAGAACTGTTGGTGTCTAATGTGATACAGTGCAATCATCAATTAGATCGGTTTAATTGTTTGATCCGGTGCCGAAGAGGGCAGTTTCAACAAAAGTTAAATGATCATTTAAAATAGTATTGTTTACTCGGGTAGTTCTCCTTTCATATTGCATTGTGTTAAAAAATCTGAAGCAGTTAGGTATGATGCTTATGCAACAATTGGAGAATTTAGTTAAATACTTTTCATTGTACTTTCGTTATTATTCATCAGTCATTTTTAATGAAAACAGTTCAGCCAGTTTTTTTTTTTATCATGTATAAAACAAAACTAAGCATGTTAAAGCCAGGTTATTGCTTGATATTACTTATACATCTTTCACTTTCTCAGATGTTTGTGAATGAAAATCAGAATCTAAAAGTGGAAATGTTGTTAATGAAACTTCAACCTGTGATGGTGTCGTGAATTACCAGCAGCTGAATGACTGGGAAAATGTAGTAAACAGGAACTCGACAAAATACACAAAATACTAGCACTGAAGAAATATTGCGTACTGTAAATCTGTGACTTTTCTGCCCTCTGCAAGGTTTGTTAATTTGTGTGCGTTTCTTTTTCCCGCTTCCCTCTGTCCCGTTAGATAGAGGTTATCTTTACTGTTCTTGCCACACTCTTAACATGCAGAGAGGCTAATTAGTGACTCATGAGAACTTTAAAAGGGACTCGCAGCACACTACACACTCACACGCTCTTGCTAATCAGTTCCAGGATGTTGGTGTTTCTTGCCAACCTGTTCTGCTCAGACAGGGGAGGTGAAGAGTTGGTCAGACATTGGTGTTTAGAATCGGTCAGAATCGTTTTGCTATTCTGGAAACCGCGTCTTGTGCTGAGAGTTCTAGGTTGGGGGTTTGAATTGCATTTTTTGTGGGCCTCGGATTGCGGTGAAGTTTTTCTCCCCTACCGAATGCAATTTGTAGCTTGGTTAAATGACTAGGTTGAACCCATTCCACTTATGTCAGTTGGTTCCTTCCCACCCCCCTCCACCTGGTCAGGCAGAGACGTTTCACTCGGGCATGGAGGAGTGGAGTAGAAGAGAGCGAGGTAGGCCGGAAGCTTGTGTAATTTCGCTGCGCTCGTTTGATCTGGGAGCCCAACAGCTGCTTCTTATTAGTGCATTTGCAGTTGATTAGAGGGGGAGATGGGTGGCCGAAGAGTGGACAGATTAGGTTGGTGTTCCCGTACCCGTCCCCCCACAGTCCCTTACTTCCTCACCTCCTTGCTCTTTTTAAGATAATTGGCTCGAGGTGTTGTCCTGTTAAGAAGGCCGCAGGCAGAACAGCGACCTGCTTGTGTTTTCTGTTTTTGCCTCCACACCACATCACAGGGTTTCTTATCGCAAGACTTCACCAAGCCATAAGCCGTCATGCCAACAATGAAGCTGAAAGCTTTTTGTTCTTTTCAAAAAGGACAGGTGTGTGTGCGTGCGTGCGTGCGTGTGTTTGCGTGCTTGGGGTAATCGTGAACACAGAGCCAGGCCTGGATGCTGCACCGTCCACACCCTCCCTTATCCTCCTCCAGCTGCAGCTTACCACGGATGCTGATTGACAAATCCCACGTCTGAGACTTTTTTTTTTTGATGTTTGTCCTCTCACACAGCCGATCGGTCTTTTCTTCTTCTTTCTTCTTCTCAAATGCCGACTTGGTTTACTCAAAGCCGGCAGATGACAATGCGATGACACTTTGGTGCAGGAGGGCCTTTTAGCTTTCTGTTAAGAATAAATTTTTTTTTTTTTAAATCCCAATTTTAATAGCACACCATTACATGCCGATTCACCAAGAGGAGACTAATTTGTCAAGTAAATAAAATTTGTGTATATTTGTATTTGTGATTAAAACATATTTCAGTAATAAGAGAGACCGTTACTCAGAAATGGTAGAAGTGCAGATAGACACAGTAGAAAGATGACTTTGGGGGGGGATTAGACAAACTCAGAAGTGTTTTTGTCCGAGTCTGGTCTTCCTGTGAGATGCTGATCAGAGGTGACAGATGACCCACATTCTAATTAGTCAATGACTGTCATTTTCCCCCAACAAAGCCACTTTCCAGTAAGTGTTCTGACTGGAGATAAATACGAGCACTGCGAGCCACTTCCTGTGTGCGCGCCCTCGGTTTGTTTGCTGTCATCTGGGTTTTTTACACCGAGGTCGGGTCATAAAGGATCTCTGCAGCCTTCGAGTACTAAACCTCTTCCTGTAGCCCTTTCCCCCTCAGTGTGTGTCTTTACATACTGCCAGCGTTAGAATGATAAACCTAGATACAACTTATTTCCTCTACTCTCTAAACCTCTTTAAATGGTCTGACCCTGTGCTGTAGTACGTCAGGCAGTCTGTATTTTCTTGTGGTACACAGGTCTACATTTAGCTGTCCTTAGGAGCTAGTGAGTATATAAAGTAAGTATATTGTTTGCTGTGCAGGTTCGGCATCCACCCCGTTGCTGGGCGCATGCCAGGGCAGCTGAACGTGCTGTTGGCTGAAGCCGGCGTGCCATATGACATGGTTCTTGAGATGGATGAGATCAACCATGATTTTCCTGGTATAGTGTTTTTTTTTTGTTTTGTTTTTTTTAACTTGTCTATTTTTTAAAGGCTTTCTTGTTTTGACATGTTTTTCTGGCTGTGCTCAGAAACCGACTTGGTGCTGGTCATCGGAGCCAATGACACGGTGAACTCAGCCGCTCAGGAAGACCCCAACTCCATCATCGCTGGAATGCCAGTGCTGGAAGTCTGGAAGTCCAAACAGGTGAGTCTTCCCTACTGCTGTCAGAGTATGCCAAATAACAGAAATGTATAATTAGCAGCAGCAACTAATAAAAGTAGAGGTTAGGCAAAGGTCATAACACCATCTTAATTATAAAAATCAAACCAGTCTTTGCTTTGAGCTCTGCTTAGAGAGTAATTAAAAAGGTCGATTCAGTAGATCATTCTCTCAAGATAAATAATCTCTGGCTATTCTTCTCCTGCCATGTGAAGTGTGTTGATTCTCCACCCTCCGCACTCCTAGCTAGCTACTGGTGGCTCTGTTGATGATGATGCAAGTGCTCTAGTTGAATATTAAACCAGGCATTTTGTATTTATGTACTGGACAGGGGTTGACCCAAGGCAGGGTGGTCTGTCTAGGATAAGCATCATATTTTTTATTGTAAAATGACCTTTTAGAGATAGGACTGATTCTGGCTGATGCTTGGAGGGGGGTTGCATAATCAAAGATATTCTTTCACATAAAATAATTTGTCTTGAACCATGGCTTGATAAAACTCATTTGGATGCAGGTTTGCACAAAGGTAGGTGCTAGGTTTTATTTGTTTATTGTATCCACTTTAAGATATAAAATACAGTATGTGTGTGTATATATAGTTATGCATGTGAGTTGATCAGTTGTTCTATCAGTTGTTCTAACCTCTGATATTCTTCCGTTTAAGATGTAATTTATATAGATATATAGACACAAGAAACTTGAAGCAGAGTGACACGGTGGAGACGAGCTGAATCAATAACATTACTGGTATATGGCCCAGAGTGCGGTTAGCTTTCACACCACAGTTCAGAGGAAGCAAGGCACAGGCTACTGTTGTAAGAAGGCCATGGCTAAGTTGTCTGGACATCTCATAGGCTCAGAAACAGTTACACCAAATGTACAGAATGCATGTGTGAAAGCAACCTAAATATGGGTTTGTGTGTCCCCTATCCGCAACCTCGGGTTAGAAAGTCAGACGTGGATTGTGTACTGGGATGTGTACTGTAAATTTCCTCTTGATGTATTATTTAGCAATGCTTTCAGGCAAGAATGAACCGTTAAGCCGAGGTTTGTCAAAGTTTTTTTTTTTTTTTTTTTTTTAAACAAAGGTCCCCTTCCAGACGCCGTTAAGCTAACTTTGTAGTGACATTACTAATGACATGATCTGGTTGGAACGATCGAGATCGTCCTATTGGCCGGTAAGCTGTGAATCTGCTGCCAGAGTACTTATTGCTCCCAGATTACGAGGAGCCTTTGTACATGACCGAGCCCAGCTGCAGCTGAATAAAAGAGGCTGGAGGCTGTGGGTTTGCCCCGAGAGATGA
The DNA here is from genome assembly GCA_028570985.1 of Heterobranchus longifilis. Lineage (NCBI taxonomy): Eukaryota > Metazoa > Chordata > Actinopteri > Siluriformes > Clariidae > Heterobranchus > Heterobranchus longifilis. Next base: position 18,129,332 of record JAOVVB010000020.1, on the reverse strand, counting down.
CGTAGCAGAAGCTGCAGGGAGGTGACAGTCAGGTGGAACCTTGCACTCCCCTTTCTGAACTCGATCCTTCATCACCTTGTCACTGGTGCTCAGCCGCAGGACGGATGGCCGTGCTACAAAGGTCACGGCATCCCATTTTGGTGTCACCAGATGAGGTTGTTTTTGTTCCAAGTATACTTCAGCGTCTTGAGCAGCCCCGGCACGAAGAGACCAGCAGCGCAGCGAGGACTCTCCTATCCTGGTTTTACTTATTCAATTAGCAAAAAAGGGTTGCTACTTCCCAACCAGATGCTCCCAATCACAGCACAGCTCTCGCTCACTTTCCCAGGAAGTGCTCGACTCGGGTTCTGCGTCTGAGACACTAATGACGCTTAATTTTGTAAATAGCAGATACTTAAATAATCATTAGATGCTAGAAGCATGATCTGTTTTCTCTTTTTCTCTCTAATGTACAAATACAAGGCTAAAGTCTAACACATTTTCACGTACAGGTGCAGTGCAGGCGTTTAATAAAATACTGTTGTGGTGTTTGGCCTTAACTGCCTTTAGTGACTCGGTGAATAATATTTACAGAGAAAGGAGTCTTTTGAAAAGAAAAAAAAAGTCTGGCCAAAAATGAAAGATATGTAGTAATTCCTGACTTTTGGCCAAAACAGATTTGATATCTGAGATTTGCTTCTTTAACAATTTAATGGAAATCTCTCTGTTCATCATAGTCTTTCTGTACATGCTTTTAGCAATCTTCATACTCTGGCAACATGTATTCATCTTTACAGAAAAACAACAACAAAGTTTTCATATTGCCTGTTGCCATCTGGTATCTGCTTGGCTAAAATGGTAATTAAATGGCAGAATCTCTTCTTTCCACCTTTCAGGTCATCGTGATGAAGAGGTCTCTGGGTGTGGGCTACGCTGCCGTGGACAACCCTATATTCTACAAAACCAACACCTCAATGCTTTTAGGAGATGCCAAGAAGACGTGTGATGCATTGGCTGCTAAAGTGCGTGAAGGTTAATTGAGCTCTGGAGCAATGGGTGTCTGTGTGAGAAGAAAATTACTGCACCCTTTTTAAAGGGAACAGGATGTACAAATTGACCGTTATACCCCTTAGACAAAATAGAAATGATAAATTTCCACTCCTTACAACACTCCTTTTTCCCGTTTGTCAAAATTTTTTTCTTTTTGTATTTTTTTTCTTCAGTATTTGCTGTTTATTCAGCCTAAGTCAATTATCCTAGAAACTAAAAAGCATTTCAGCAATTTATGAGTAGGAGTTAGGCGCACAACATGACAGGGACCTTTTTAATTAAACAAGCACACATATATCAATCATTTTAAGCCATTTTCTTTCTTAGAGGGAACCTTATACAAGAAAAGGTTATAAAATGATTAGCCTGTAAAAATGTGAAGCATGAGATTTTATTATTATTATTTTTTTGGCAATTAAAATTTCCTTATCTTATTAAGGAGGCAAGGATCTAAAGGATTGTTACCAGAAAAGTATAAATCATGCAGGAGGTGAGGTTTGTCAATTGGTACAATTCGATAAATCTGTCAGATTGACATTCAGGTCTAATCTCATGCTGGCTCATGTGCCCCGCCATTCCATGTACAAAGTCAGTTCATGGTGCTTTTGCTTGCCATTTTTGACTGCTGTTAACTTACAAAAATTTTAAAAATGCACGAGGGAGAACACAACAGACCCTACCTCTCGACAGTATTAAACCCGACCAAACAATCCCCTATGACGAAGACACTTTCTCCAAGCACATTTCTACATTAATATTTTACTCAATCTGCAGCAGCATTAAACACATCCAGCTTGTTCCTTGGATGTAGGCAGGAGATCTGCTTAATACAGTTTCAGGTAACAATTAGTTATACAGTACAGTTAGTTAAGGCGCTTTTTTTCCCTCCAATCCAGCAGCTAAGTTAAAAGACAAGAAAAACAGCAATAAAACAATCACAATACAGGAAGTAAATAGGATGTAAAAAAAACTAGGCGGTTTCTGTTTGATGATATGCAGATAATTCTCACTTCACTTTTTACTGTTTATGTAGAAAGAAATGATGAATATTTTTTGTGCAAAACTAAGTGAAGGTGAAGAGAAACATTTCGTTATGTCAGCAGATTCAACATGTTAATGATGTACTGTGAAGTGTTTCTCTCTTTCTGTCTGCAATTCATCATAGAACATCACTCTTAATAAACATCTAGATAAAAAAAAAACTGAGTCAGGTCATTACTGAAGCATGCATGTTTTTACCTTGAAGTCGGTACAAAGGTTTCAATGTTAGTAAGCAAACTCGCCATGTGGAATGAAATCGTTTGTATCACCGCTTTTTATCTTTCACACGTGAGCTGATAAGAGATATCTGCACAAGTGGCAGTGATTGCCCATTGTCACTTTCAAGGTGACCTTGTGCAGGATTGTGCCATTATTTTCCCACCCCTATGATGCTTGGAGGGATTGCATGAGTTTATCATGAGGGTTCCTTCACCTTGGCAACAAGTGACACTCAGACATGATATCTATCTACACCCTTTTTCCAGACTTTTAAAGGAACAGTTTGGTGAAGAATCAAATGTACACTAATTTCTAGAACTACTTAACCCCCAGCTTGGCTCTAGAAAGAAAAAATTAAACTGAATCAACAAATTTGTGTGAGGCAAGTTTGAGAGAGATTTTAAAAAATGACAAACTTGAGCAGGATTGCAGTTTTTCTTAGCCATATAAGTGTGTGAAGGTGAAAATCTTCATCAGGATTGCATGAGTTTGTCATGAGGGCTCCTTCACTTCAGCAACAAGTGGCACTCAGACACGATGGTATCTCTTGCTGCACCTTTCTCCTGGGGATTGTTACAAGTGCTCTGGGTAGCTTCAATCAGGCTTGTTTCTAATCATTGATCGAGTTTGTGCAGATTTGATCTCATCTCTTCATATTCAAAAGCCTAAAGATGATGTCGGCTTTTATTTAAAGTGACCTCTTCCTGCCATCGTCTCATGGGTGCTAGCAGTTGTTTGTAGTTGGGTCCACTGTTGAGCATCGTGGATTGAAATAGTCATGGTTTTTCAGATATGAAATCTTGTCTGAACTGGAACGCACCATAAACATGAGTAACAGAGTAACATGTAAAGCCGTCTCAATTCTGTTTTGATAAAACACAGTCAACACAAGGGTTGTTCCAGTTCCACGGTCAGACATGGGCAACTTGCTACCATTATACACAGCCATTCTCTTTTTCTGCATAGAACAACAACAGGATAAATATTTACTGTGTAAGAGATTTTTCAAGACTTTTTGGAATCATTTGTGAATAACATTTATAATACTTTATTACTTTAATTTTCACCCAAAACCTGTGGGGTGGGGTGGGGTGGGGTGGCGGGCAACCAGGGAGAACACAACAGACCCTCCCTCTTTTACTTGTTAAACCAACAAGTATGACAAACAGTTATTTAGATCATTATCAAAAATATGTCTACTGAACATTTATCATATATGAGCGGTGTTCAAGTTAAACCAAGACTTCTAATGAAATTTCTCGTGAATGAAGGAATGCAACTGCCATATACAAAAGAATTCAAGCGCAGTTGGTGATAAGACAGTTAGTTGCAATAAAACATATGAATGGTGCAAACATTTTAAAGAAGTCTGTACGTCTGTGGATGACTGTCCTGGCTGAAATGGTTCGGAGCTGAGTGCATTCAGCCAGTGGAACGTCCTTGAAATCGACTAATAACCTGTCGCCAACTTGCGGAAAAGATGCACGCATCAGTGTGTGGGAAATGTACACAAGCATTTACCAACACTACTTGCACATCCCTTATGGGGAAAAAAGGCAAGATATTGAAAAATATAATGCAATACAGTACATATTACATTTGCATAAATTGGAAACTTTATGCAAGCTTATATTTATTAATATGTTGCAATATGAGTGCACCATGTATGGATATATATGGCTATGAAGACAAAAAACATAATATATGTTTAAGAATTATATGATTAAGAATTATACACACACTTTTACCTTTTTGATGTGCTCTAATTAATGCCTATAACGTCATTTTGTTCAAACTACCTTAACATACAAGCATATTGTAAAAAAAATATATAATAAAGAAATCCATATATATTTAAATTCAATATATTATGAAGTATATTGTTGAAAATAAAATTACAGGCATTAAGATATACTGTACATTTGAATATATTTTAATATAGTTCTCAATATATGAAAAGCAGCAATTCCTTATGTATTTTTCAATATATTGTAATATATTAATACAATATATTATTCTGGATATTGCAAATATAATTTTAAATATGAATATTCTTTTTCTGTTAATTATTAGTTAGTATCAGTTGGTGTAGCAATGAAGAATATATTAACATTTTTTCAATTTACCAGTAGACCAGAACACTAAATCATTTAATATATTGACAGTTAATATTTAGAGAAATATATTTTCCTTGCGTAAGGGATTACTGGTAGTCAGCTAGGAGTTATTGCCACAGCCCCTAAACAGTCCTGACCTTGCTCCAGTTTCCGATTCCCACATGTTTGGGCCATTAAAGGGTTCCTGGGAGGCCATGAGGCTTCAGACATAAAGCAGGCTGATCATAGTTCTGGTATACTGAGAAAACCTTCTACCTTGATGGTTGTCTCCAAGCACTAGTGAAATCCTATGAGAAGTGTATTAGTGTAACAGGGGATTATATAGAAGAAAAGGGGATTGATTTTACTTTCATAACAGTCTTGTTGTTCTGCACAATCAAAAATCCTGTTTTGACTTGAACACCCTTGATATAGCTCCATCACCACACGGCTGATAAATTGAACCCTCAGGGGATGTGCTGGACAACCCTACCCCACAACACCCAAAAGATCCACTACTAATTATCCTGGAGCCAAACACCACGGCACGCTCCTAGAGGTCTTTTGGAGTCATGCCCACAATAGTCCAGTGACCATGTCTCATATGAAGCACCACACTCCAGTCCAGTATGTGGCCATATTGAGCCAGCCAGTCATAAACTCAAAAAAAGAGTGTAAGTAGTACATTACAAAAAATGTGGTGTATTAATAACTAAATCATCAGTTTTAGACCATTTAACATTTGCAAGTTTACTTAAATAATAATACTTATTCATTCAGTAATTAATTTGGTGTGAAACAATTCTGTGGTTTAAAACTAACAACAAAAAATTGATTAAATTGCATAATTTATTAAATTGCACGCAAAATATGCTTTGTTTCACAAACATTAAAAACTGCATTATTTAACAAAAAATAAATGGTCTACAAGTTATTTGTCTGATGATTGGCATTTATGGAAATGTTTTGTAATTGTAAGAAATATTCTGACCTAGAGAAGTGTGCATGTGTGAGTATGAGAGAGTTATTACCTTTGAGTGTATAGCTGCTATAACTTTAGTGAAAACCTGACGTAACTTGTTTCTTGAGTGTGTCATGCTATTAAACTTCATTATAAATGTATGATGAGCTGTGCATCACACCACCTTGTTGTGTACCTACAGTATTACAGCATTGGATGAGTGTTTTATTCCTTACAATTCTAGGCAAATATAATGAAGAATACTTCAAAAGTAAGAGTAACATAACGATAACATTTCCTTTAAGAAAAAAAGAAGTGCCCTCCTGGGGTCCAAGATCATATGGAAAGGATTCGTGCCAGTGGCAAGTTTTCAATGGTGATTAGTGAGGATGTGACTTTTTTATTCTGTCCTCAAATATGGAAAGATAATTTTAATTTTTATGCTTGATAAAATGCCATCACCACTAACTGTAATTATAAAGTTGCAGCCCAGAATCTATTAAAAGGGGTGGATATGGACATTCTCTGCAGAGGGCACACCTGTTCTCACCTGTGTGAAAGGTTTTAATGCAGAGCAATATTAAAAAAGCCTGTATAACTCCACTTATAAACATGGAGAGCGATTGAGCCCAAACATTATCTGATCTCCAAACGTTCTGTTTCAGGCTAATGCTTGCCATATCCATGTTGCTCTTAAAAACATAAGGCCTCTTTACTTGAGAGATAAATTTCAACAGGCCTCTACATTGCTCTTATCATGCCCTCCCTATTAAGCTTGACATTTAAGGAACATAAACATGTACGAGCGTCCTTTTAAGATATTTTTATTGACCAGCTGTCCCTGTCCCTGTGTTTTCCTGTGGATGTAATAGTTGAGTTAAAGGGGGGGTTGGAGGGGGGGTAGATAGAGAGGCTTTTGTATGCTGAGCTGATGAATATGGTTTATGGAAAACAACACTAACCATTTAACAGCACTTGTGGTGTAGTCTGGATTGTGTATAAAATTAAAGCAGTTGATTCAAAAGATAATCAGGTGACAGATTACAGCTATTAGGTCCTGCACTGAATGATAAATAAGTATCAAACATTGTAGGAAAAAAAACAACATTTGCGTGTGCATGCAGAAGTAGCAGCAGCACCATCACCATTTTTAGGCAGACTTCCCTGCGTAATTTATGTACAGTACATCTGGAGACTTGAAGTGATATACACTAGATGACACGTCAGAGCTAAAAAATCCCTGTTCATCTGTTTTCCAAGTCGAGCTGTAAAATGTTTAGTGATGTCATGTGGTGCAAGTCTTTTAAAACAGTCTTTTAGCCAGTGTTTTAAAACTGTTGTTGAGATTGTTGTCGTCAGCTCCATCTCAAATTGTGTATCCAAGTGGCGGCATGGTGGTGTAGTGGTTAGCACTGTCGCCTTGCACCTCCAGGGTCCGGGTTCGACTCCCGGCCAGGCTCGATTCCCGTC
>JAOVVB010000020.1:18105768-18116705 GCA_028570985.1 Heterobranchus longifilis | reverse complement strand
TTAACAGGGAGTGGTACAAATGAGCCATTAAAAGGTTTATTTAGTAGGAACCATTTACATCAATGTCATTCCGCTGTTGCCAGTGAAATTCTTGCTGAATATTAGTGCTGAGAAATGTTGATTCATTTTGGCCTGGAGACTGCCGACGGTCTCAGTGAAAGCTCAGATGAATGTTGAGATCGTGTTGCGTTTAGTGTATTTGTCTTGGCTACTCACCTTTGCAAACAAATGCGTAGGAAAAGTCCAGTCCCGTGTTTGACTTGTGTCTGTGCTTTATCATAATTTAAGAGGGACCTGCGTGAGCCAGACTGCACGTCAAACTCACTTAAACATTTGTTCAGCTGACTTTTTGCTCCTACAAACACTCGATGATCACATCTTATTACAGTTTAATAGTGTCACATTTAGTGACCTTGTACGCGGCGAGCATTATTAATAGAGGAAAAAATTGTTGAGTTATGTGGGGGTGAAAAGAAGTCCTCGTTAGTCTGATTACTCAATGACTCATTTGGAATAACCACGCATGAGAGAAGGTCCTTCCCAGCCCACACAGGATCTACAATTCATTGCCAAGAATGCAGGAATGCATCCACACCGTAATTAATTGCTGATCATCACCAGAGACGTTCTGCGTTCCTGCTTCATCTGAGACTGCTGCAGATATTACTCTGCTTTTTTAGTGGGTGCAAGGGGTGCAAGGGGAGCTAGGGGCAACTGCGGTGTCTGGGACCAGGCCGCAATTTGTCACACAGCATAGAGCAAACGTTTGGTCTGGAAGTGCTCCCGGTGAAATCCATTTAAGCATTGAATTCCAGAATTAGGAGTTTGTTTTGGATTAGAAGACTGTGACCTTACCTGATAACATTGTACATATGTTCCAGTATGCATGTAGTCATATCAGTCTTTAACAGCCAAGAAAATGAAGGATGTGTGCAATTAAAAAAATGGCTAAATATAATCTTCATCCCAAAGCCACAGTACATAATGGACTTCTTTCTTATTATGGCCTCAATTTTTATCATACTACAATCTTTATTTTTTTAGAATTGAGTAAATATATGAACATTTAATATGAACATTCATATAAATATATGATTTTGTTTAGCATCAGAACCCTAAGTGCAAGAGAAATATAATTGTCGTGTTTGTGGAAAAACTTTGGTTGTTCCGTATGATAAAATGCTGATGGACAGCGGGTGGACTAAAATGTTTACAATGTTTACATTTTTTACCCTAATATCACAAAAATGTTCATGCTGTTGCCAAGCAGACAGCAATCACCCTTTCGTGTAATTCAGCATAATTACCCTTATCAAAAGAAAGCATACTTAAGTATTATCATGTTTTATTACAGTAAGTAAGCTTCAAGAGTATTTCCCAAGAACACTTACTGTAGTATACTTTATGCTATTATTGTAAGTATACTAGTAGGATACTAGTATAATACTCTTGGGATGAAATTGGGACACTTTTTATTTTATGTAAGTATACATTGAGGAATACTTTAGGGGTAACAGTAGTCAACATCAAGTACACAAAAAGTTAATTTACATTTTTTATTTTGTACTGCAACAATACTGTGAAATATATTATAAATGAACTCAGAGGTATTAATTATACATGTATACTTCTAGCTTGCTTTTTAGTTTATAAAAGTTTGAAGTATACTTTTGGTTAAGAATAGTAAACGTCAAGTATTTAATTAGTTAAGTTTTACTATAAAAATAAAAAACAAAAAAAGCTAAATTATACAAAACTGAAAAGCTAAAAAAAAAACACTTTTTCACAATATTAAATTTATTATTATTTTTTAAATACTTGTCAGTTAAGGTATTTTAAGTATATCTTTGATAAATACATTAAAGTTTACTGAACATATATACTTATTTGTGCTTTAAAAGAAGTATATTATTAATATACTTGAATAAACCTCTTTTTGGTAAGATATGAAACCACAAACACAGCAAAATACCTCAGCATTCCTGGCTGAATGAAAATGGACAGATCAAGAAAAATGTCACCATTATAAATTTAATTTTTGTTATTTTCTGCATAATTAAATAAAAAAATAGGCTCCTAAGCCACACATTAAGGCTATGTTTATTTTTGCTGCATTGAAAAATGCGTCACATCAAAAAACTGCCATTTGGAAATTTTGCGCACTGCTACAGCCCTGTTGGTTACACACACAAATCTTTTTATTCTATGCTTAATTAATGCGTGACAGATTGTTTCCTTTGTGTGACCACAATATATAGGACATGAGGAGAAATCCCAACATCAACTCAATTAAAACAAACACAGCTTTACTCAATCAAATAAAAGTATACACGTATAATTGCTTTCATATTCTCTAACAAAACAGATTTAACTGGATGTCATGTTGATTTAGTCAAGAACAATGTAGTGTCTTCATCTTTGCAATCAAGTGGGACATTTTAGAAGAGTACTTGCTTATGATACCTGATTTTTTTTATCCTGTATTCCTCCACCATTTTGCAATAACATTAACATTAATTTTAAATTTTATACCTGTAAACTGCTGGCAGGGTTATGTTCACCCAAGGCTTAACCATTCCAGCTTTGACCAGTGGTCCTCCTGTCCAGTCTCATCCTACAGAAAAGCCAATGCCATGAAGGAAAAGCACCAGAACACCTAGTGCACCACAGACCACTGCACATGGGGCCTGGCAGGGTTTAAGGTTGTTGACCCAGCCTCCAAATTCCTCAGACCCCCATCTTAACTGAGCACACATGGGATGCCCCAGACAAACAAGCTCGGTCCATGGCTCTATCCCTGTCCCATAACCGACAGCACCCAAAGGATCTGCAGCCAACGCCCTGGTGCCAGACGTCAGAGTACAGGCCGAGAGTTCTTGAAAACCAGAGCTGCTCATGTGACACAAGGAGAACCTACACAATACTCACAATACTGGGCTTAATGTTTTACTTTGTGATGTTATGGCGGGTTGGTGTATATTTTCAATACAGTAAAAAAGCATTCACTGTTATAATAACCTAATAAGTGATGGTGGGAGATGGTGTGTGTGTGTGTGTGTGTGTGAGATGAATCAGCATTACTGTTACCACCACAAAGTTATTTTGTCTTTTTTTTTTAGCATCTCCTGAGGTTTTTTATTTCTTTTATACCACAATAAGCATGACATTGTTTGTTTATTTATTCAAGATTGACATCATCATACTTTTTGGAACAAGTTATTGTTCAATTTTATATCTCCCAAAGCTTAACTACAGAAGAGTATATACTGTATTATTTAACTTTGAGCTGAAATTTCCAAATACAGAAGTGTTAATTAAAAACGAGATTAGGTAGTTTAGTGATCTTCAGGTTTTGAGAGTATGACTGTATGACTGAAACGAAAGGGAAAAACATGGTCGTGTTAGGCAAAAAAGGAAAAGCTATTATTCCAGTGCACATAGGATAAAGGTTCATGAATGAGCCATCATTATGTTTTTGCTAGCTGGTTTGTCTTGCACTAGATGTCCTTATGACCTAATCTTGCTTTGAAATGTTACTCCTCTCATTATGAGGAAAACAATATACTGTATATTTACCAGAGCAAATAGATGGTTTCTTTTAGATCATTGTGATGAAATGATCGATTGTTCATCAATAACATTAATATATTGAAGGAGGGATGTTCTTCAAAGATGAAGAAAATGGATATGTTTGATCAGTCACTCACTGGCATTCAAGCACATTAATACTAATGGCTTTAATTTGTGTAATTTTATATCAGCTGAGATTTGGCTTAGTTTCAAAATCTACTGGTCTGAACTGATTACTTTCTTTCAGTCCAAAGCACCACTTTTCCTTATGCTGATTGTCTTCCTTTCAGGTAAATCGGATCTCTTTCCCACTTTTCAGTCCTGTTAAAGCCCAAGTGCAGGTGCCTCAAACGTTCCTTCCGCACTGATTCTGATTTGAAACCTTACCTTGTATTTAATCTTTACAGAAATTAGTGTGCTGATGAACAGTGCAGGTAAACAGATCTCTCTCTGCATGTCTTCTGTGATCACACACAGGGGTATTGTGTATCAATTTCCTTCCCTACCTTTAAATGGTTCAGTTTTGTGCAAGCTGTGGCAATGCTTATTTTTCTCAGTATGGCGGAACACACACTAGTATTGAGTGCAAACTAGTGGGTTAGTAAGTGTAAGGATTAGAAATGCATTGATTCTTTTATCAGAATGAGGCCAAGTACAGGTACTGAGTATACAGTAAATATGAGGATCAGTATGAGTGCCCTATGTAAGCAATATCACATGGGCAAGAGTGATGCAATCTGTGCATCTATGAATTGGCCAATCACAGAAAAGTAAGAAAGTAATCACAGATATTGCTTGTGCAACATTGCTTTCACACAACAGTTCGTAGACAAGAAAGATGCTAATGAGTAACTGACATTTCAAACACAATATGACCAAGTATTTAAATTTTCATTTTGGTTAACACAAAGCCCACTTTGTTAAGCTTTAAAACCAATGAAGTCAAAACTGTTTGTAGCAATTTCAATATTTAACCTATCTGAACAAATGCAGTCTTAAACCTCCATAGCAAACCTCTTTGTATTAAATACAGTCCGAAGCAATATTCACATTGCTTGAGTTTCTTCAAGCAGACCATATGGGGTTCTAAAACCAAGAGGCTTTGCAGGAGAAAGCTCTGCCCCAGCTGTGGTCTTTTATATGTGGTCTTCATTATAAGAATTACCAACAAATGGCCTGCACCTTTTGAACGAAGTAGGCGTGGCGGATCATAAAATGCCAGCAGTTCACTTGTTCATTCCTAACACTAAGATCTTGATAATTGGTCATTATTGGTGATTATATTACCAATAATAATTCAATTATTATTCGATTGGTGGATCATTATTTCTTGAATCTGTTTATTAGCACAGGGTACGCTAGGCTTATGTCAGATAATATAATAAATATATATAAGAGTATATATATATATATATATATATATATATATATATATATATATATATGAATAAGAGAGTAAATGATCATCGTATTGGACTGATAATCAATACCAATATTGATATAGATGAATCCTTAGTAATAACAAACATTTTAATCAAACAGACAATCTGTTTAAACATTTTCAACAATAAGTAATGACCAACAACAAAGCGCAAGTGGTAATGTTACTGCCTCACAGTTCCCATGCACCCAGTTCAATCCTAAAATAAGTGAATGTCCTACCCATTTTCATTTGAGCTTTCTCTGGGTTCTTAGGCTTCCCCCAATTTCCCAAAAAAGCCTTTAGGCCTACTTGCTATGTTAAGTTGCCCATATGTACTGAATGAATGAGGGTGTGGTTAGTGCCTCGTTCCTAAAGGTGAGTAAATGAATCTGAGATTAATGTTAATATTCCAAACTTTGTTTTTTATGCTTTTATGCTATGTGCTTGCTAGAAAGATTGTTAGTCTCAACAGCCATGCATAACTCATGATATTGCCTACATATTTTCTTATTTTCATGTTGGCTTTTTTTTTACTTCGTATAAAATGTATTAAAACAATGCACTACATAACATAAACTTTGTTTCATCTAACGTCCATCTTCATTTAGTGCTTACTCATCAACCACTTGAATTTTATCACATTCTTCTTACCACGCAAGTTACAAACTCATGAGCTGCACACCGCTGCTTCCATCTCATTCCTTTGACGTCATAGTGTTTGTATAGGGAGCATTTTCCAGAAGTATTGCAGAAGAGAAAAAAAACAAGGTGAGTTATTTATCTGTATACAAGCTTGGCTTCTTGGTCAAGAGCATTTTACCACAGCATTCCAGGAATCACTGATGGATATTTTATTGAGTCTCAGTGGTCAGTTTTGTAATTTTGATCCTTTCCAAGAGAATTTTCCCCCAAGATTTTATGAGGTGATGCTTCTTGCCCTTCTTAATTTGCTGCTTTGCTGCAAAAAAACAAAAAGGTTGAGCAACTTGCATATTCTTAAGACACTTCAAAGCCAAGATTCCAAAATAAACCAAATTCAAGTTCAATCCCAGCAACCAGCCGCAAATAGTCAAGGCAGTATCATCAAATAAACCTAACATTGGATAATTGTTTATATGTCGGCAGGAGGTTTGTGGGGAAAGGAGGGAGGTGGGTGGTTACTTCGATGAGTCAGGTCATGAAGACACAGTAAGGAAATGCGGTCATGTTTATATTTGTGGCCTCTTAGGATCCAGGGCTGTGACTGCCTGCTACTGCTCAAGGACCTGAGCAGATAAAAAATGCATTTGAGATGCATTAGAGGTACATTAAGACATTGCTTGAGTGTTAGGAGGATTAACAGCCATCTCTTCTTGTTGACATTGATTCCTTGCTGCTGTATCTGATGGATTAACTTTAGCAGCACACAGTGCAATAAGAGTGAGCAGTATTTCATTTGCTGTAAATCAAATTTTACATTAGGTTTGTTAAAATTTAAATTAGATTGAAGTTATTAAACTTATTGTTATAAATGTAATCTTCTTGATATTAGATAAGTGTACCTCATTCTTGTGGTGTGATCAGACAATTATATGATAACAAAATAAGAATAGCAGCCTTGATATTAATTGATCGTAATCTCCAACGCTGTCATGGTTTTAAATCCCTGAACTCCTGGCGTCCCCAGAACCCACTTTGCAAAACATGGGTTTAACCAACGGAAAATGGAAAGGATGACTAAAGTCCTTAAAAAAAGTCAATGAGGTCTAAAGAGACCTGGTCCGGGAATCTCTTTTGGGATTATTTTTGCTCCTAAACAGGTTGCTTAAGACCTTTCGCAGTTTTTTTCCCCCTCTCCCCTCTTGGTGGAGAGTTGTGGAAAAAATGTCCTGCATGTTAACATTTCTCAGATTTGTCCTGTGCTTGCTGGTTCTCGGAGCTCAGAGCCTATTATAAATATTTAAGAGAAACTGTTGACACGAAGATAACAGTGACAAATTGAGCTGTGTGCGGGAAGAAAGAACCCAAAATCCATAATAAGTCCAAGATCGCGGCTTCGACCTGTCTCAGTTTATGTTTTTTCATCCCTGGTGTTTGTTATAGGGTGATATCCATCATTTTTATAATCCGATATCAAAAGTTTTTGGATGACTTCAAGTTTGGCATCATGGGGTCTGTGTATCTGTGTGAAGATTTTGGCCATTTGGGAATTTTCAGGCTGTTGCTCGATAGCACACAGCACATTAGGTCATCTGTGTTTATAGCACAGTGTTCTGTGAATTAGGATGGAGAAAATCTTATGCTTCTTGGATGAAAAGAGCTTAAATTCACTTATAAATAGGGATAGGAATATATGTTCAAAGGCTTCTGATTAATTTCTAACAACAAATCACTGTTTTATATGAAAACATTGGTTTTAAAGTGTTAGCATTTCTATTGTAACATGACAGAAGGACATGACGTGATGCTCCACATAAATGGATTTAAAATATGCTGTTATTTAATAAAGAGAAAGATATACATAATGTCTAGCTCTCCTGTATCATTCCAGTCTGTCCAAGATGGCCACGTTAATGTTTCAGTGTTCTGTGAGTTTGAGTTCATGATTAAAATGACAGTAAACCATGTCAGGGTGTCTGTGTGACATCACTGAAGAAATGAATGTGGTTTACAGTTAAGATTTTTTACACAGTCTTTTATTTGATGCAGACTTACTTCCTTTATACCTACATTAGCCCCATACTGTAGCTCAAGCACAACGCTAACAATGCAATAAATCAACTTTTTATAATGGTCTATTATGTGGTCTTTCTTCCAGTTTGACTAAATTGAATGACTATGCATGCCTAACAAACAGCATTGCTTTCAAATGAACAGCTGTGTTATTAATGCAAAAAAGGAACTATTCCCTAAAGTGTTTTTGAAACTCCAGTGCTTTTCATCACATCTGTAGACACATTAAATTTGGGGTTAGAGTTAGTTTAACACTTCACTTTAAAACCCCCAGTGATTCTTGTGAAAGCACTCTCAGTTTTAGCGAGGTTCATCAACAAGACAGGAGAAATTTATCTTTACCTCTTGAAGGTGGGTCAGATGTTGCAAAATGCACTTTTTTCTGTCAAGAACTCAGTTTTTCTAAATGGTGTCAGTAATCCAACGTTACACAGGCCCAGAGGTGCCAGCGATTGGTGTATGTTTATCCTCATGATGGATAGCACTGGTGTATTATAGGGGAAAGGCCTCAGTGAGATCATAGGTTCGTTCATGTGCTGGTGCTCAAATGTGAATCTTGGGTACAGTTGCTCAGCTAAAACTGACAAAGTCTCAGCATTGTCATGTCTTGATCTGAACACCCATTAATCTGCAGCAATGTGGTTCACCTAATTAAGTTTTTGTCTGTGTTGACTATGTAGGTGACTATAGTAACGTAATGTATAATCCAAATATGCATGATGAAGTTTCACTGATTATTCTTATCCGTGTTCCGATAAATATCTAACCGCATGTTTAAAGAAAAGTCACATTTATACAACATTCCATATTTTATGTCATATTATAAGATAACTCTGAAAGAAATATAAGATAAAAGGCTTACTACTTCAAAACTTCTTCAACTGCCGGCATAATCTTCTTCTCTTATGTAAGGGAACCATTTGAGGTTTCTTGTACACTATCTAGATTACATTTCAGCTGTTTTGAAATAGAATGATTGAAGCAAAATCACACATAAGTTTGTATTTTTCCTATTCTGCCTAAAGGAAATTCATAAAAAGCTAAAAACAGGTACAAAACTCTCACTGAAATTTTACTGAAAATTTCAGGAATAGCCATGGGATTTAGAAGCAAGAAGTGTTAGCAAGATGCAACCAACAACAAGATGAGTACAAGCGACTGAATAAACAATGTAAGACCCAAATCCGATCGCACCCAACAGTGGACAGACGAGTTGGCACGTGAGTCACCAGACCCTTTTCTAGCCTGCTTCTGAACGCCAGCGACAACATGGTCACAGACAAAGCAAATAATTGAAACTGCAACTCTGGTATGACTATTAAACAAGTCTTCTCAATAGACCCAGTGCTTTACCCCATGAAGCACTGCTAGCAGGTGCCCAATCCGCAACTAAAGATCCAGATAATGATTGCAATGAGCCAATGACCAAGAAGGTCACTAAGTGCCTGAACCAAATAAAAAATGGCCAAGCAGCAGGGATCTGCAAATAAGCCTGGAGATGATAAAAGCTACAGTACCAAGTGTATTGCTTGGGTAACCCAAAGAACATCTGAGAAATTGGCATTGTCCCAGCAGACTGGAAGAGAGGAAGTATCCTGCCGATTTACAAAAGAAAAGGTAGTAGACAAGAATGCCAAAACTACAGAGACATCACGCCGTTGTCCTCCTCCTCTCCCAAGAATCAAAGCAAAACCTCTAGCCAAATGGAGACCCAAACAGAGTGTATACACTCCTGGTTGCTCGACATTTGACAGAATTACCACACGGCTCAAACTAATTCAAACAAGGCATCAATATAATCGTCCACTGTGGATTGCCTTTATAGACCTCAAGGCAGCGTTTCATTACTGGATCACAATTCTCTATGGCTTGTATTGGCATACCCAAGAAAATAGTCAATATAATGATATAAGAGTTGTATACTAATGCTGATAGCTGTCTGACTGGTTTCTAGTCTAAAGTGCCATTCACCAAGGCTGCATTCTAGTCCCTGATCTATTTCTGACCCTGATAGACTGGCTGCTCACATGGTGGAGGCACTACTGCTTGCGTTAGACATCTTGCAGCAGGAAGCCGGACCACTCGACTTACAGTAGATATCAACTGGTTGAGGACCAAAATCCAGGCCACTGGAATCGATGCATCGTGAACATCAATGCAGTCACAGTGCAAGACCACAACATGGAACTACATTAGTCAACTCCACTGATCTACCTTTGTTGTATGATAGACCAATCCGGCTGCAGTAAACCGGAAGTCATCAAAATAATAACGATTGCTAGAAACTGCATCAAATTTCTCAACAGGAACATCAAGAATGGATGCTCAAGAATTTCTCTGGAAAACAAAATCCATCTCTACAATTGTTACATCTCGCCAGTCCTTCTGTGTGACTTGGAGATCTGGACTATCACCGACTCAATCGAGAAGAAACTGAATGCATTTGACAGCTGGTTTCTCCGTCAAATTCAACCCCATAAACAGCATGTGACAAATAAGGGGGTCTGCGATCGCACTAAACAAAACTTGACTGCTACAGCATTTTGGTCATATCACAAGAGGGCATCCAACGGCAGATCACAGCAGAACTCTCCGTTCATGCATCGAAGTCCCCCTTCAGGGTGGAAGTGCCTGCGAAAAAACGACAATGTAACACATGGTCCAGAACCATTGAGGACGATTTGCGTACATACAAATTAAAATGAGTAGAAAATGTCTAAAATGCATATTATAATAAACAAGTCAATTCCTCACTTATAATTTATGCTATTTATGCGAACAAAATTTCTTCTCTAGAGTCTTTTTTCCCTCTGTTTAAATTAATTGGACAGAAATCACAGCTTATCATGTTACCCAGAAACAAAGAAGTATCTTTTCAGGTCTAAAGTCTTTCTTGTTTCAAAAACCTTGGCTAAAGTTGCAACTTTACCTTTTATTGCCACATAAGATTGCTGAATCTAAAATAGGTAAACTGAAATGCCTAGTAAATATATAAATACAAAAACAACTACATAAATGTAACATAAAATATGTTGTTGATATAGGAAACTGGTAAAGGGGCTGTTATTTTAGTATATTTGCTAAACATACAGTACATGGCTACCTAGCTCATAGTGCTATCTAATGTAATATTATAAAATATATAATGCTTAACTAATATATACACTGAACAAAAATATAAACGCAACACTTTTATTTTTGCTCCCATTTTTCATGAGCTAAACTCAAAGAT
>JAOVVB010000020.1:18095595-18105668 GCA_028570985.1 Heterobranchus longifilis | reverse complement strand
AGATCTTTGAGTTTAGCTCATGAAAAATGGGAGCAAAAATAAAAGTGTTGCGTTTATATTTTTGTTCAGTGTAGTTATAAGCATTATAAAATATATAAGCAATAACTCATGGTATAATAAAAAATCGTGTGTGATACAACTAAGTAGCTTGTAAATCAATTGAGAGACATGGGTTTGATAAATAGTTGGCTAGCATGGTAGTAGAAGACTGCTAAATTACATTAAAATTATTACATTAAATAATTTGGATAGCACAAAAAGATTAGATTAGGAACCAAATGTCACAGAAAATGGTTGACACAACTATTTCACTAGTTCGATACAGTTCTCAAGGGCTCTTCTGTTATACAGACAATAGCGGAGTGATGTAAAATGTGTAATAATTTGATCTTTTTGGGTCTCTCAAACTTCTCTGGTTTGTTTGCAGAACACATGCTATTTCAATTATGCCTCAAATCAATAGTCTATCTCTGGTCTCATGCTTCATAGGTGAGTTTACTTCTCATATTTCCTCAGAGGGGAAAAAAATCTCACCTCATGCTTTGAGTGATTTGTTGTTTATTATGACTAAAAGTGTAATGTCGAGTCACCTAACTGACAGCGTCAGGATTTCTGGGTAAATCGGATTAAATCAAGGAAGTTTTAGTGTGGACTGTGGAAATATTGTGACAGTTTCTATATACAGTTCCTATACATACTGTACACATATATACATACATTTATATATACAAGGGTTCAAATCAAACTGGGACTTGTGATTAACTTTCTCATTAATGAAAATATAAAACTGATGGACATTTACAGAGATAGACTATTGACTTCAGGCACTGTGCGGTGATGTGACTCTTAGCCTCAATAAAACATTTGAACATGCTTGGGCCTTTAAAAGAGTTCCTGGGAGGCCAGTATTTCAGATGTGAAGCAGGAAGTCAGATTATGAAAAGTTTGTGGACAACTGAACGCATTTCTGGATGGTTTTTGTGTAGCATGGCTGTGGGGATTTATGCTCATTCAACCACATAAGCATTAGAAAGGTCAGGCACTGATGTGCACTCAGTATTGCATTTGATCCCAAAGGTGTTCAGCAGGGTCGAGGTCAGGCCTTTGTGTAGGTCGCAAAAGCTCTTTCACTTCGACCTTGGCAAGGGAAAGGGACATGTTTTTTTTGTGCCCAGGAGATTTGTCATGGTGATCCAGGTATGAACTTCTCCTCTTAGTTAGGGAAAACATTATTCTACAGCTACAGTATGCCGTATAGAAATGCAACATGACTCGAATCCTATGGGAGAGATTTGAAGGATTTGCCGGAAAGACTATATTCATTCACATGAATGTATGGTGCTCAAAGCATCCTTTAGTAACTGCCTCATCAGGGCCATTGTTAAATCAAGCTGTTAGTGTTGTCGCAGAGAAAATCAAATAAATCCATTTGAAAAAATGCAGGCTGGTATGAATTTACAGACTATGCTGATAATGCTGGCAGCTCTACACCTTTTTTCTTTTTTCCTGCTGCTTCAGGGAGCCTAGACGTGGGTTCATATTTAAACATTAACCACTAAAAAAAAGAATAATAATAATAATAATAAAGGAAAACTAACTAATTGAACCCTCTCCTTCAAAAAAACACCCAAATATGGATATATTCAAATATGGATATTTTAATCATTAAACAGATACAAACACATGAACAGATTGTGGCATTCCATTACACCCCTAATATGTCTTTGCATGTGTGTGTTTATCTGCGTCGTGTCTGTGTGTGGTTTTTCTGTGTGTTCTTGCACTGCTTGGCCAATCTGGTCAAGGTATAGGCTGAGCGAGACATAAACCTGCAGCTGCCGACCAGATGATTGGGGCCACCTGTTTCCTTCATCATTTACACACCACACGAATGTACAAACAACAGCAAATTAAAGTCCAGCAGCCTTGATTCTCCCAGCCTGTGCGCTTCGGTCCACACCGCTTAGCCGGCATCAGGAATCAATGTCATGTGCTAACTTTGTTTGTGTCTCTGTGAGCGCTTGTAAAATGATGTGTGTATTGAAAGCCATATGCGGCATTTGCATATGCGTGTCAAATTGCATTGACCGGTTCGGTGTGCAGTTAATCATTTTTGCATGTGTCATGTGGCAAAACTTAAAAGGGCGCACGTCAGATGCATGTGGTGTAGCAATAGTAACTTTTATAAAACACGGGTGGTAGCAAAATTTTGTTATGATTCTGTTATATGTAGCATTTAGAGCTGAGTGTTGGTCAGCGACAAATATGAGGCTGCTGTTAAAACACTCGTGACTAAATCATACGTTTTTGTTGCTTAAGAGATTCCAAACGAGGCATTTTTAATAAGATAGGATGTGGGAGAGACGGGTTATGGCCCTGTTCTTGGTAGGAGGCACTGGCAAGAGAACAGCGGGGATAAATTAAGGCTAAGGGTTTTGGCTAATTTCTCCCTGCCTTATTGGAGACAGAAATCAAAATAAATTTAGGATATAATCTAAGACCCCTGGTTTCTTTTGTTTTGGTCCAGGTAATTGACAAATAAGCCATGGTACTTCCATTACAAAGCGAGCGGCTCTTACTCTCCCTCCCTACCATCCTCGTCCCGTAGTCCCCGTCCCCTTGCATTCCTGTTAAATTGCACCTCCCACGTGAGCAGGCAATCAACTGCCCTGAACCAGACACTCAGGTTTGTAATAATATTCCAATTTACTAGTCACTCGCCAGTTTGGAGTACGCCTTTACTCCTACAAGGCCTGCATAATTGTTGTTATGTTTCCCAGATTAAAGAAAATCCTTCAAAAACCAAACTAAATGAGACCCCCAAAAAAACGCTTTTTACTCATTGCCTAAGCCTGAAAAAATCCATCTCCTGTTTTACTGATGACTGTACAGCTGTTGAATATCATGCTTGAGACTACTCTGCAGCTCTACTTGTCTTGTCTAGTTTTGGCTCCTCTGGTAGCCGCGCCGCTGAGGTTTCTGGACCCAACACAGCATTGTGAGAATTCCATTGTGGGTGGTTTACTTTGGACCTGGCTGTGGATCCAACAGGACAATGAAAGAGACCCCCACCTTGTGCAAACACCTCATATGAAATATGACATGAAGTGAGCTTGGAAAAGAGCAGCAACAAATCCAGTGTGTGGTTTAACGCCTCCCCATGATATGTTAGTGGAACGTTGTGGCTGATATTAACGGTATATCCCCAAATGTGGCCCTGTCCATTTTGAGTCTTATTTATAATATCATTTGTAAGATCGATTTCATTATTTAAGTCCTCAAAGCAGTCCCTTGTTAAATTTTAAGAGCAGTGCTCGTGTGTATGGATGGTTGTGGTCATTGTAGTGGGACCATGCCGTTCACTTCTTGTGTGTTGTTAAATTTTTTTTTTTTTTAATACCTTCTGGTCATGCTGACATCCTGCTGAATTATTTTTGTTGCTTGTTCTTTTGAGAAGGGCACTGCTTTTCTTCTGTATGAGAACATTTTTGCTTCTCACCGTCTCCAAGGACATCTTGAACCTGCATAGCCATCTTATTATTGCTGGTCATGCTGCTAATTTGTAGAGAAAATGCAAACTCATCCAAGTGGGAGGCCATTTTTCCCATTCCTCCCATTAGCCAAATCCACCTCCTACGTCTGTAATGGACAATTCTTGTTACTGTAATACAAATTATCTTTAGTACATTAAATTCTCAGGTGCCCTGAAGGGATGTTTATAAAATTAAGTAATGTTCATTGTTATGAGAAAACTGGAGTTGGTCAGGTTTTAAGGTGGAAATTTCAATGAAAATTCCCTCGGCACCTACGGAGCACAAATATTTATTACTGGTGATTACACAACAGAAAGTAATCTAGTTCGCTCCTTCTGCAGCATTGCGGTCTCAGCAGTAAAACAGTAAAATGGTTCAATACACTCTTGCTGGAGCGAAGTCACACTTTTACAGATTGCTGTGTGTCAAAAATTGGATTAAGCAGCTGGGGACAAGTCTAAAGAGGTGAGGCCATTTTCACATTGTAAAAAAAAGGGGGGGGGGGGGTTAAGTGATAGATAATCACATGCGTTTTTAAAGGCTCATTCCAACATAAAACATT
Source organism: Heterobranchus longifilis (assembly GCA_028570985.1). Lineage (NCBI taxonomy): Eukaryota > Metazoa > Chordata > Actinopteri > Siluriformes > Clariidae > Heterobranchus > Heterobranchus longifilis. The sequence continues at coordinate 18,101,573 of JAOVVB010000020.1, read as the reverse complement.
TCGACATGAAGCATTTAATGTTAGTTAATATGCTGTGATGTATTCTGTACCTCAGCCTCAGGCTTTGATAATTATGTATTGTGGTTGTGTTACAAATTACCCACTATGAACATGTCATCCATACCTAGATGAACTAAACTTGACTCTTCTGCATGACAACATTCCCATTTTGTATGTCACTAAATATAAAAGGAATGTGACTTCTGCTCCTGAAATATTAGCGGGGAAGAAAAAAAATCATACAAGCAAATGAGGAAAGCAAAAATTAGATATCTAAAAAACTTGCAGGATTGTGAATTAGAAACCCATAAAGTCAGGTAACTGTTTTACAAACTTGAGTATCATACAATTCTGGAAGTAGAAAACAAGGGGATGAGAGAATGATGAACTTTAGGAAAATAAAAAGCAAACTGAAATAGAGAACCATATCGTATGAGGACTAGGAATCAGCAGGGTCTAGAGAACTATAAAATTATGAAAGCAGCAATCAAAGATAACTAGAAACTCTTTTAGGTGCGGGAAATAGGACACAAGTGGGACGAGGGAATCACAAATCGAAAGAACTGTGATGCATGCAAACTAGAGAATTATGAAGTCAGGAAACTGGGAAACAAAAAGCACAAGATCCATAAAGTTGAAGAAGTAGGAAACAAGGGGATTAACAGATGACTAAATCATGGATTTAAGAAACAAAGGCGATCTGAAATCAGAGAAGAAGCCAACAATAGGAACTATAGAGAACAATTAATTCACTGAAGTAGTGAACCCAAAAAGAATTAAAAGAAAAAAGAAGGAAAATAAAAAAGAAGGAACTGCGATATAAGGGGCTTAGAGAACCATAGAATTGGGGAAATAGGAAACAAATGTGACTGGGAAAACATGATGAATGAGAGAATAACAGGGACTAGCAAATCATAAAATTAGGAAATCAATCAGGAGACAAATTCTCTGAAAAAGAAGAGGACTAGATTAGCAAAGAATATTAGGGGTAACAAGGGTATGCATAAACAAGTTTCAGTTAGTCTAGAATGCAGCAGCGAGAGTCCACATTAGAACCAGAAGATATGAGCACATAACCCTTATCTTATCCACAGTGCACTGGCTCCCTGTGAAATTTCGCATTCGACTTTAAAATGTATAAAGCATTAAATGGTCTCGCGCCGCAGTATCTGCGTGAACAGCCAGTGTCTTGCGATCTGCCATGCCTACTTCAATCAAAGGATGCAGGCTGCTTGTCAGCAACTTATATTATGAAAATTAAAGCAGGGGCAGAGCTTTTTCTTACAAAGCCCCAAAGTTATGGAATAGTCTTCTAATTAATGTTCGGGACTCAGACACAGTCCCAGTGTTTAAGTCTAGGCTAAAAACCTATTTATGTAGCCAAGCATTTTTGAAAATAGATTAGCCTTAGGTAAAGGAGCAGATCTGGGGGACTCATGGACGTAAAGTATTAGGTGAACTGGTATGTTTGTATGCTGTCTTCCCCACTCTTATTGATCACTCAGGTTTGTTGACAGTGAAGTGATTGCTTGCTTTACATCTCAGAGAGCCCTCATGTCTGTGTTTCCTTCTGGCTCTCCCTTCTGGCTCTGGCCCTGTCATAGTTAGCCCTGCCGGAGTCACAGCCTTGCACTCTGCGCTAAATATACATTCACCTTATACATTGTGTGACTGTGACCAGACCCAACTGTTATCTCTCCTTCTCTTCTCTCTCTCCTGCTCTCTCCTCTTCTCTCTTCTCCTCTCTCCCCCCCTCTCTCTTTCCCTCTACCTGTCTCTCTGTCGAGCTATACATGTCGCTCCTAAGCTGCCAGTGCTCCAGACCCCCTCTGCGCTCTGGAACTCTGGACTCGTCCTGGTGTCCCGCTTCTGGTTGGAGATCTCGTCGCATGGATGCCCCGTGTGGCCTGCTTAGGATGCTTCCTCTGAGGACGGTTCCTCTTTTCCATGAAGATGGTCCTGGCCTCGGCTGACAGCTGTTCTCAGAGGATATGTGACTGCAGTCGCTCGATAGTTCAGTACTGGAATTTCCTACAGTCTACTTAGGCCTCCAATGATGAACTGGACTCCATATTAACTTAAACACATCTCTTGTTATACTAAACTTCCAGCCTCCTAACTCAGAGTTACAAGAACAAGAACATAGGCCTGTAGAAGTGGAGAAACATCATAATGTAGATGCCTCCTCAAGAAAAGAAATTTTAAAGCCTCCTAAAAAGGTTCTAGTTTTTAACTTTGTTTGATTGAGGAATACCCTGGTGATCGATTCTTTAAAGAACCTTTAAGAGTCTAACCACATTGGAACAAATGACAAGGTGGTATCAGGAGTCTAGAGTTCATTCTGTTTTGATATCTTGAGATAACTTACAATCGAAAATATAAAAGATCTTCACTGCTGCGTACTGGGTCCTTACACCTTATTTTGTTTCTTCATATTTTATCTTGTTAACCGTGTTTGTTGAATCTTTGTAAATGCTTTCCACAGAGAAACTTTTCCATAAGGGTTTCATCCAGAGCACCCTACATGCGTCCATGCGAACTACAATTTTTTAAGAGCATAGCATGAGAACCATTGGGTTAGAGATCCAGATATGAGGGGTTTCAGTCTAAGAAAATAATCCTCACTCACCTCAATCAGAGGTGAGCATTTTCCATGGCTAGGGAGAAATATGTTTTTTGAAGGAGAATGAAGGATAATTGTGCATAAAAAAAAAAATCCAGCATAGCCGTTGCTAAAATGTACTTCTTATCAGATTTTCCATTACCTGATTTTTTTTTTTGACAGTGCTGCTTGCAAATTTTTTTTCCAATAAAGCATGTGAGCCTCAATAATTAATACTCGCTGTTAAGTTTTTGCCCCCTTTTTATTTGAACATGTCTAAGATCTACAGGACTAAAGCTAACAGGTGTCTCACACGCTTTGGCATGATGAGCCTACTATTAATCCCCATGTCCCTTTAGGCCTGTTGTAAAGCCAGACCCCAACTGTCTGCACATTGTTATATCAGCAACCTGTTACTAAGACAGCAAACAAGGCAACTATAACTATACCGCACACCCACATACCTTTCCTTGAATCAAATTGTGTTTGATTGTGCAGACATGATTTTTTTCTCGCTTTTAATTGACACTGTCTGGCTTGTCAGAGTTGATGATTTCATTAACAATCAAAATCCACACATTCCAAAGAAAAAAAAGCCTGTCTGTCAGCACAATAATGATGTTGTTTATGTACCACTCTGTCTGTCTGAGGCACCTGGCACAAGTGTGAATAACACACATATAAAATCACTCTTTGTCACAGACTGGTTGTTCCTCAGCAGGATCTCACTGCTTCAAACTTGGAGTTGACCCCCAGAATTGGGTAAAAGTGATTCTGTTTGTGTAGTAAATGGCAGCGGTGTTGTGTTTCGTCTGCCGTGTGATGTGAGCAGGCCAAAGGGAGGGTCAATGCAAACGGGACATGGACATTGTAGGAAGCCCCCGAGAGCCCATTTTCAAACAAAGATGTCCGGCTTCCACGGCTACCCCTCCCTATGTAATGTGAAGCAGCTGCGGCTTCACTTTGCGTGATACACCGAGACTCCAATTAATGGCGAGGAGGACATGTTGACCTACAAAACAGAGGAGCACAACAAGCCCTGTAACTACAAACAGGTTTTGCTTTTACAAAAAAAAAAAAACACTTCCCTCTAGGGAAGGAGACATATTCGGAACGAAACAAGAGAAGAACTGTGACCTCTTCGCCTCTTGTCACTTCACACTGACTCCCGTAATCCACTTCCCTTTTTTAAGAGGTGTTGCTCTTGTCATCTCTTCATCCAGGGAGACATTGCATACCAACTCACACAGTTGCTGTCTCCTTACATATTTCTGCGTCTGTCTGATTGAACGTCTAAGAATCGGATTACAACCTCACAAATTTTGTGTCAGCAAAGTATGCATGTATAAAAGATGTATTAAATAGTATCTATACACACAGCACTAGAAAACAGAACAAAACAAAAAGCCCACTTCCAAACCAGACCCCAATAATTTCGTATGAATATAACATCATGTGGAACATACTGAAATTATTTATCTTTTCACAGGACAGTTTAACGAGTTTCAGTTGCTTTTAACAAAAAAATATGCAATCCTTATCTCCGCTTAAATAGATCTGTTCAATATTACTTCAATTGTGATGATTGTAAAACCTGGATTTATTCAAGCTGTTCTTGTAAACGAATTATTATCTGATCTTTGACTTAAAGCAAACATGTCAAGTGTGGCTTTAGATTTATGCTCAGTACACTAAACAGGGTTTGGTCTGCATTAGGGTTGAACCATTAGTCAGAGATGTGGTCATGATTTTCCTCAATTATTCGGTGGGTTTTCTACACACTTATCTGTTTGGCTTACTTAAAATACTGCTGTTTATCACGCTGTGCATTAAACTGCCAGTCATTATGTATATTTAAACACTTTTGTAGTAAGGTGTAATTATATACCCTATTGAACAGAAGTAGTTTCTCTGGGTGGTGTCTGTAATAATTCATTTACATGCCTTCTCCATGATAAAACTCTTGCATCTGGATAGAAATATTATTTTTTATTAACACAGGCAGGTTGAGTTTAGGAACTCATAAGTGAACCTGAAAATTAGATATAGCATAATGATTAAGGAATTTATAGCAATACAACCACTTAATTTTTTTTTAAATCTACAAATTGCATGATATTGAGGAATATGGCGTTGCACCTCCAGGTCCTGGGTTTGATTTTCAGAAGATGAATACTGACCGGAGGTCCTACCCTGGTTAATGGGAATTAATACAATGCTCACCATTGGCCTCCATGGTCCCTAGTTACAGTAGACTACAGGGGTTCCTAGAAATTAGAAAGTAAGCATAATTATTACCAAACCCTCAGCAAATGCCCATTTAATACATTCCCCCTGCTCTTAAATGATTAACCCAGTCCCATCAAACAGAAACATGTTAATCATTTATCTATAACAATTTAACCATCAGGTAAAGCAACTAAAACGTCAAAGATTACATCTACAAAACAACTACCGTTTGCTACTTAATCGGTGTTAAATTTGAAGGTTTTGCAATCTGTTTTTCCACAAATTCAAGTGTGGGTGGCTAAATTGATCATACAAGCCATTAAAACCTCTTAAAGCTATATATATAATTGTATTATACATAATTTTAGTATATTTGTCTCATCCTTCATAGTCTTTTTTAGTGTTGAATAGAACTAAAAATGGGCAAACAAAAACAGCTGTCCTTAGAAATTCATAGGCTTATACTTGTTTTTAGGAAAGGGGGTTATTCTCTATGAGATATAGCCCTGAAAATTAAAGATTTTGTAAAAAGGTGTACACTATAGACACTTACAGACACTTGCTGGAACTGGATCCAATCAGGACAGAAGGCTGTGTAAGGCCCAAGTGTACATCTGCCTAAGACAACAAGTACTTACGAGTTTCCTCTTTAAGAAACAGACACCTCATTGCTCCTTAATTGGCTGAAATGTTGAATAGATTGAAACCAGTTTACATAGACACTGTATTTAGCTGGCCTGCAGAGTTGGCCAAAAAATACCCTTACAACCAATACACCCAATATAACAGTTGGCAAATCAGAAGAGACCTAGGCCAGATGCACAAACAGTGGCTTTTGGAAGACTGAAACCAAGTCATGTAGACTGATTAGCTGTTTAGATCCAAGCAAAGGACATATGTCAGATGCAGACATTATGAAAAGATGATAGATAGGCTTACACCATCACTGAATCATGGTAATGGAAACGTGATGAATCGAGGATCCCTTGGCAACAGGAGATTGGTAAACCTGCATTATGTGCAAGGCATCCTCAATCTGAATGGATACTGGTTGGGGGTAACTGCATTTTGCAGCAAGACAATGACCCTAAGCATTCTTTTTGGTTGTGTAAGTATTATATGGAGAAGAAAGTAGGAATACTCGTTG
>JAOVVB010000020.1:18061819-18072916 GCA_028570985.1 Heterobranchus longifilis | reverse complement strand
TCAACTATAATCATGCCTATTGTAAAGGTAAATAAAATTTCTATATAAATTGCTATTTTCTATTAATGCTGCAACATAAAATTTATATGTACATGGCAACATTGGTAAAAAAAAAAAAAAATTATCTGACAAGAACTGCAACATTTTCCTGAACTGAAAACTATTTACTCAAAGTTGATTTGTAATGGAAGTCTAGGGACAGATGCTAGATTTGGAAAAAAGCTTTAAAGCTGTTAAAGTTGACTTGTTAGATGTGGAACTACTTTTTCAGAAACAGGAAATGATGATGGTTATTGAGGGTAGATTAAGGGTAAATTACATGGGATTACCATTTAATGTAAGACCTTCTCTCAGGTAATCATACAGTACATGCACTACAGATTTATGCTGTCAGGATTTGCTATGACTTGTAATTTGGCTTGATAGGCTAATTGAGCAAAATAAGTAGACTTTGTATATTTAAAGGGGACCTATTATGCAAAATTCACTTTTCAGTCATTTTAGACATTCAGATTGGCCCCAGTGTACATGTACAAGCAAAAAGTAGTAAGAGAAAAACAAACCTTTTGAATTTTTGTTATTGGCCAGGGCTTAAACAAGCCAATTAAATTTTCACTTTATTGTGCCAGTGCAGAGTGTTGTTATTCTCTGGGGGTGTGGCTTAACAGTATCTTATTTACATAGACACTGAAATGGTGTATTTGAAAGAGGACTGAAATAAAATGAGTTTAAAACTTTGAGCTCTGAGACCTAATAAAATATGTGTATTATGTGTTATTTCTTGCCAAGTTGCTATATTGCAGTGTGAACTGTTTTTTGTGGAATTTTTGCTTTAAAAACAATAAAATGTACCTATTTAAACTTAAAATCTAAGCCTTGATTATAAGCCAATGAATATTTATATATATTTAAATGTGCTTGTTATTATTTAGTGTTAACTTAGATATATAGTTGTAAAACATCTTGATAGCTTTTGATCATCCTCCAAGTACAATACATAACAGTTAAGGATATATTGTAAGTTGGGAGTTTTTGTATCATCGCTATCTTGTTTTTTTTTTTTTTCATTTCTTATTTGGCTTCATGTCTGTAAGACATAATCGACAATTTTTCTATCCTGTTTCAGGTAACATTTCTAATTCATGAGAGCAGCTGAACGGGTTCTGGCGGAGCTGGAGGGGGCGAGGGACAAAGGCTGAGCTGTGGATAGTGTTGCCGGGTGGTGAATGGAGCAGCGCTTCGAGCACGGTGCAGTGTTTTTAGGTAAGAGATGGCTGTGTAAGGAAGAGGGGCTTCTCAGCTTACTTTCCCAAAGATGACAGAACTCTTTTAGCTAGGGGATTATTTACAGGCATTGGAGTGGAACTGTCCTTTAAAAGGACCCGAGGCTTTTTAAGAGTCTCGAGGCACAAGAAATAGAGCATGGGCTCAGGCAACATCAAAGAACCTGCGTCCTCGCTGATCTTTTACAGACCTGCTAAATAAGAGCTGTCTAATTCTGATGTTAAACATGGTTGTGTGAAAAAGCTCGATTCAGGGTCACTTGCAGGATCAAATTATATATTATATAGAGGTAAAGTTGTTATATATTTTTTTGTTTTGTAGCTAATTTTTAGAGGACATGTGTAAATAGGTATATACTGTATTTTACAGTAGTCCTGATCTTGATTAAGGCCAAAATGTAAGGTGTTCAGCTGATCATAAACCTCATAATCCATTGTGTTAACTATCTTGACAGGAACCGTGGTTTAGTTCTTAATGTTTAATAGCTCCTGTTGATTAGGAAATGTTAAAGCCAGATAGTAAGCTTTGTATTTCATACTTAGCATTTTACACAGATCAGCCATAACATAAGAAACACTGAGAGGTGAAGTGCATAACATGGATTATTTCAGTGGCACCTGTCAAGAGATGGGAAATAAAGAAGTGAACAGTCAGTTCTTGAAGTTTTTTTTTTGTTGGAAGCGTGAAAAATAGGTAATGATACGATCTAAGTGACTTGACTTTGACATGGGCCAAGTTACTGTATAAGACTGGATGACTGGGTCAGCGCATTTTAAAAACCACTGGTAGTGGTACCTACTAGAGGGTGGTAAATGAAGAACAGCCAGTGCCCAAATGGGTCATGAAATGAATGCTAGGATGCCTGGTCTGTCTACATAGTACATCACCAGTGCTCCAAGGTATTTCACAGCTTGCTGTGTATGGGGTTGCGAAGCCATATACCAGTCAGATCTGAACCTGCACTGCTCAAAGTGCCTACAATGGGCAAATAACTTCAAAACTAGACCATGACAAAAAAGTTCAGTGTTGACTTGGCCTCCAAATTCCCCAGCTCTGTCTGACTGAGCGTCTGTGGGATGTGTTTGACAAACAAGTCTGATCCTGGGAGGCCCCACCTTACAACTTCCAGGACCTGATCCTATAAGTAAACTTGCTAACATCTTGGTGGTATCTGGTGTACGACCTTCAGAGGTCTTGTGGAGTCTGTGTTTCATGGTCAGAGCTGTGTTGATGACACAAGGGGGACCTACACCATATTAGGCAGGTGGTTTTAATTTTATCGCTGATTGTTGTATGTTAACCAGAAGAAGAAAATGAAATAAAATTAGAGGCTAGCAGTAATGACGTGTGGGTTGTAATTGGATGAACAAATGTAATTTAAGCTCTGCTCTTGTTGACTGTCACTGTGCAAAATCTGGATGTGAGGTGTATACAAACTAATAACATAATATTCATGGACATTAAGGAGAAAAGGAACCTACCGCTCCATACACCACCCCTTTCTTGTTGATTGCAAGGTAATAGTTGCTACTGAGGCCTTTAATTGCCACGACGCCAACATCCACGGACTTGATTTCGAGTATACCTGAGAAAAAAATAAAAAACAAAACACACTGGTGAGCCGAAGAGCGTGAAACTAGCACCATTTAAGGTACCGTTTATTTATCAGTGACCTCCCACCTCCCATTCCAATCCATGTACATAAAATCTCTCCTCCCAGGAGTTATTGTAACCAGCTAAATTCATCCAAATTGGTTCGTCAGCTAGCTTGTGAAGATGTTTATGACTCATGGATTGTAAAAGTATCACCTTATTTCATGACATGCTATTGATCATAAAGTCACTGTTCATGTCTGGCTTTTTACTCCATCATCTGAATGCATGAGAATAATGAGTTTATAATTGGTAGTAATTTACAGTATTTGTGTAACCACTTCATTTCTATCCTGTACAGGTATCTTTGTCTGTGCCAAATTTTCCCCAACACTTGCATTCCCCTGAGAGACCATGCAACTGTCAGCCTTGCCTTGCTACCTTGCCCTGTTACACTATTTACATTGTACGCAACATGGACATGAAAATATTATTTTCTTCCACTTTAACCTGTATGCATAGCAGTTTCTTAACCACACACACACACACACACACACACACACACACACACACACACACACACACACACACACACACACACACACACACACAATTAATGATTAATTCTGTTAATCAATGCCACTCCTAAATCTAGCCCTAACCTTAACCAAAAGGAAACTTCTGGTCTCCTTTAATTTTTAAAAAGCTTTATTGTCAACACTGTAATATATTTCTGTCCAAACGCCCCACCCCACACACACATTCATACAAAACAAAATACTGTTTAATGCTTGTTTTCAGAGCTGAGCTGTGTTCCCAGCTTTGAAAACAGCTCAGCTTGCACTTGCTGTATGTTATGAAGAAATTTTGTAATGTTATGTTTCATTTTCCACTTCTAAACTTGATTAGATAAACTCATAAAGCCTGAACTACTGTACATAAGGCTTTCCTGGTATGTGGGACCCCATGTAATTTTTCCATGTGGAATTGGGCTAAATCAGCCTTTGCTGATAACCAAACTGTTAATAAATCCTCCAGATGTTGCAATACAGCTGCATTGAGAAATCTTGGGTCAATGGCCATGCTGATGTTGGGATCTTGGATAAGATGCTATTTAAAAAAAAAATCTAAATGTACACTTAGTACATGTACACAGTTCGGGTGTGTATGTCCTCTGTATGATGTGCAGCAATCGGGTTTTAAACAGAGATCAGAAATGTCAGAATTTTAGAACATCCATCAGGTTGAAGTGAGGATGTAATGATAGAAAAAGTTCCTCCTCCATTACCAATGTTCCCAGACAAGAATAAACATCATGGAGTAGTTTGCATTACATTATATTAATATATTGTATGTTTTTTATTATTAAATATTGTTTGTATTATATTGTGTTCCAACAAATAAAACTGTGCAAGAATGTTTTCCAAAACATGTTCATAAAGTCAAAAAGGAGACCCGGGTTGGGCCATGGTTGCTAGAAACCTAAAACTGTTAACTGGGAAAACAATGTCACCCAAAATATCATAATATCAAACCTCAAACCCCTTCATCTTCTCAGTGATGTCACCCAGATGTGACGCAATGGTTTTGGACACAATAGGAACACCTGTCATTTTAAGCCATGGAGTAAACTGCTCAGAATCCCAGAAGGTTATGGACAAATAAAATCACCTTTTTTTTCACCAAAATTGGGTTATAAAGATTATTATTATTATAGTTTCATTTTGATCTTGAGTATGTAAATTAAAATTAGTCATCACTGCTATTTTTGCTGCACTGCACTGTCGAATCCTCAAATCTGATTAGTCCAAAAGTAGTGGTTTATTGTCAGGACAAGGAGCTCTGTAGCTACAAATCAATGGATTATGCATTATATTAATGCATTTAATAATAGGTCCGGGACCTGTATTGTGCACACTCCGAATAAATGGATTAACGCATGTACAGTTGTTGATATGGTTTTCACTAAGAAGATGTTTATTTAACATTTACGTAAGGAGTCTTCGGGGTCAAAGGAGTCTTTGTCAGTCTTCAGGTCAAAGGAGGGAAGTACTATTTATAGCTGCTATACTATAAATGTGAAACTAAATATACAATAGGTATAAATCCATAGAGAGGATCGAGACATACACACACATCTACTGATGCAACATATGATGTTTTGTTTCTTTAAAACATCGAGACACACACACATCTACTGATGCAACATATGATGTTTTACTTCTTTAACAAATAAAAATAAAAACCATTACAAAACCAGGAGTGCCGATTTGTAATCATGTCTTGTCTGCATTTGACTTAACACTCCTGAACATTCCTTTAAGCCACGCCTACATTATCAAGGACACAACAGAAGAATTAAGTGGGATCTGAGAGTCGTCCTTCCGTACAGACTCAGGTTGCAGCCATCTGACGGGAGATGTAAGAGAATCCAGTGAGCGTCTTTCTGTCCTCCCTTGCCTCAGGTTGGTCAGCGAGAGAGAAAGCGACAGAATAATGAGGAAGAACAGTGCTGCTGGGATCAGAGCTCTGATCAAAGAGTGGCAGCGCAGACTCTGAATGTGAATTGTGTGAGTGCATAAAGCTGGACAGTGCAACATCATGATCACAGACACAACCTGGTGTATAAACACACGCATGCATGGCTCTATGACTGATGTGACACATCAAGCATACTTATGTTTTACTCCTCCACTCAAAGACATGTAAGATGTCAAAATGAGAGCTACTGAGCAGGATCATTGAGAAGAATCACAGCACCTGTACGTTATATTTGCTCATTGAGCTGTTTGATGTGGTGCATTAGATCAAAATTTCTTTCAAAAGTTATTTTTCTAATCACCACAACCTTTTCATCTGCCTGCACCCATGAGTTGAAAAGAAGCTCAACAACAAAAGGTACAAGAATGTCAAAGAAAAAGAAAGAATTTGCTTCTTTAGATCTTCACCTGGACACTTTGAGGGGGAAAAAATATATCAAATGAACACCGTTTTCAACAAAAATGTAATCAAAGTGTTTGGTATCATGGACGTCTAAATCACCAAAAAATGTTTTGTGTCGTCATGTGGTTTAGGATACAATAGGACTTAATGTCGTCTGTAAACATGGGCCGTATTGCATAGCGTAGCTTAGCAGTGGAATGTTATTGAGGTGGTTATCTTGGGAATTGAAATCATAAAAAATAAAATATAGAGCTTAATAACAATGAGGAACACTGATGGTGACGATGATGTACAGTATATGAAGATTTGGGTGTGCATGTATGGAAAAGCTCTCCGTGTCTGTCTGTCTCTCACTGTTTGTCTGTCTCCATCTCCTTCTGTGTGTTTATGTCTATGTCTGTGTCTAGTGTTTATATCTCTCTCTGCCCATCTCTCTCTCTCTCTCTCTCTCTCTCTCTCTCTCTCTCTCAGATGCCCATTACTTACTGTAAAGCATGGTAAAAAAAAAAATGCAACCTGGAACTAGGCTTCATTTATCTAATCAACATTTTTTGGACATTAGCTAAAAACACCTGTGCATGTAACAAGTTTTTATGTGGAGGATTCGTTAAAAAAAGTCAGGACCTCCTATGATGCAGCAGACGCCAGGATGGGTTAATGCACAAAATACTGTGCAAATTGTTCTCTTGGCAAAGTAAGATATTTATAATATTTGTATCAGGTGCTTCTCCTGTATTCTAACAAGCTTTAAAACGGTGGCATCATTCATGGCATCTAGTGAAAAAAAAAGAGCATGAGGAGTTTCTTATTGTGCAACTTAATCCCTCTGCTATCCATGGTTTAAACCCCTCGTAGGACTCGGATTACAATGGCTTAAAAGCATCTCAGCTTTTAACAAGCTCGCCGGGTAAAGTTCAGCTCCCTGGCCACGTGTCACAAGCACACGTGTTTGTGTGTGTTTTTGTTTGTGTGTACACATGCACATTGATGGTTTGGATCCAGTTCTGATCCAGTCCCTGATCTGTTTCTGTGCTGTGTACTTTACGTTTTTAAGCAGACCTGGCTCCTGCCCCACGCTCTGTAGGTGGTCACCCTCATGCTCGACGCCTGTCTATGCTCGCTTGGCAGAGTGACAGAACACACGTTATCACATCTTGGGATAATTACCAAAAAAAAAAAAAAAGCTTCATGTTTTGTAGCTGATCTCAGAGGCCCAGAGGAGAGTGAAAGAGGCCCACAGACTTGTTCGTGTTCTGATGTTTTAGTCACTGAGTTTGCATAACAGATTTTTTAAAATATATATAAAAACGCAAGTCCAGTGACTTCATAGTGCAATGAGTTAATTGCACTTACCTATTCAATGACCAATCCTTTTTTCTTTCTGTTTTTCTTTTCGTCCCCCAAACAAGCCAAGGCATATCTCCATGTCAGAATGCTTAATTGTCCTGGGAAGCCTGAACCACAGCTCCTATGACAGACATGTCTTATCAATTAGCCCCCTAGTTCCCAGACCATAAAGGAAACAGGGTCCCCATTAAAAGCGGTCGTTGCTGCTGACCCCGCGTTGGCTCCTGATGACACCAGTCTGCACCTTTGATCTGACCACTGCAGACCCCCATGGCTCCTGGAGCTGAGTGCTGGTCCGACTGCTCCATCCTCTCATTATAACCTCCCTCCCGTGGCCATGTGGCCTCGCGCACTGCTTAAACAGCGCTGCTCTCACAGCCAACCACAGGTCTACCGATTGTACAATTCATTATACATAACTGAGAATAATGGGAAAAACATTTACTGAGGTAGCAGCCAAAAGAAATTTCTTTGTATGCTAAAAATAAATCAAACATTGGTGTTTGGTGCTATGTCTACCAACCTCCTTTGGGGACGAACGAGAGCACAGAATGTGTTATTAATTCAATGTGTGAACTATAATTCATACAAACCCCAAGCTTTCTCACCACAGGATAAACAAAATGACATTTTTTAACAAATGTAACATGTAGCTTTCTAATATTACACTCTGCATGTTTGTTTCCTTTAAATACTGTATATTTCTAGAACTCTATGACATAACCATAGGAATAATTGAAAAAAGGGCACAGCTTCAGCTTCATCACCATGCTTCATCCTAGTCATGGCCTATCACAAGAATACACACATGCACACCTAGAATTCTTTTAGGAACGGAAACCCTTGCAAAAACATGAAAAGAACATATGAATTTCCGCACAGACAGAAAGCAAAATCAGGATCAACCCCAAGACCTAGACATATACTACAAAAAACGAATTGAATGGTAAATGCATCACTGACATACATTCAAATTTTTTTTTTATTCTATAAATAAATTTTTTTTTTGAGCTTCTAAGGTCTAACTTGTCCAACTTAATTTAGTGTCATGTTGTTACAGTTATCACCAATGGGGTGCTGTGATGAAAAAGTGTTACAGGTACTTCCCTTCTATAACAGCACTTCCTAGAGTGGTTTATGCCTCTTGAGTTGTGAAAGGTCCACAAGACAAGTTAGTTCCTGTTATCATGTGCGTTATAGCTGCTATAAAGAGTCGTTCCATCTCCAGCCTCTCTTTTCTTTCTCTCTGTTTAAATTAATAAGACAAAATTACTGCTCGTCATGTTACAGAGCACAATTGCAACCGAGTGTCTTGAAATCGTTTCAGTGTTGAATAAACATATTATGAAAAACTTTACTATAGCAATATTTAGGCCCTTTTTTTGATAAGTAACATCATTTTTTTTGTAAATCCATTTACTGAAACAAACTGGAATGTTTAATCGAAATAATTATGTATTAAAACAGGAGGATTAAAATAAACATGATTTGAAGGGCTATTCTTACTTGTACTTCTCTAAAATGCTTGTAAAAACTGTTACTCTCCTGAGGGGTGCATTTGTCTTGTTAAATTCAAACAACTTAATTCATCATTTTGCTCCAAACTCACTGTATGAATTTTCCTCTCATAAAACAATTTATCATCTAAAGAATGGAAATCTGCTGAAAAGCCATAACATTGGCTTTCATGTATCTTTCATTATCGCTTCATTCTCTGCATATCTGTCTTTGCCAAGAACTTCTTGAAGAAGCGATCTTGAAGAAACACACTTGAGAATTTCACAACATGCTGGAAGACTCCATCATTTCAAGCAACACCATAAACTCTCAGCATGTACAGTTTGTAAGTAAATGTCTTTTTGACATTAAATATTATGTTTTAAATTTAGGGTTTTTAACATGTCAGACAGATAATTTGTCTCTTGAACGGTATAGGTGTTCATTAACAGGACTAAATTCAGGCAGTGAAAGCATAACATTTTTTAAGTGCTTTGTCGTATTTTCTCTATAAACCTGTTTGTCTGTCTCTGTTTAAGGGCAGCCATATGGAGACAGATAAAGGTTTGAAAATGTCATCAAAATAAACCCAGAGCTGTGTCTTTTGGCTCACATCGATCCGGTATGTCTCGTTTCCTCTGGCAGTTTGGACTATGCATTTAATGTATTTCTGTGAACTTTATTTGCTAACTAGTAAATTTTCTTTAAATAAATTGCACAATGTGAATTGCTGGACAATTTTTTTTATGTAAACTTCATTAAACAGTATACCACCACCTTACTGATTACTCGATTCTGATTGGTCGTGTAGAAAATCACAGAGCTATGGGGTGGTGTGGTATTTACTGTTACACCCTGAAGCGGGATAATTTCCCCCTGGATTATTATGGATTATTTCTCTTATAATACATCAATTGATGATAAATTTGTTTTTACTTATTGAGTAAAATAAAATAAAACATCATTCTATTTATATATATACTGTATGCAATTTACAGTTGATTACAATTTACTAATTTCAGAGCTGCCTTCGCAGAACATTAACCAACACTATTCAGAATCAAGATTTCAGCAACAGTATAATCATATTTAAGTCCTTTTTAGCTCCATTAATTTACTTGCAATTAATACCGGTGCTTACACTGAGCACTTTTCATTATTTTAAATACTCTTAATACTTTAGAATACCCACATTTCATAAGCTGTATTAACTAACACATACTGTATTTGCATGCACACCAGTTAAATGTCAGAGCAGCCAAGAATACGGATGGAGACCAGTGTGATCCTGGTGTGAGAACATGTTGCCTTAGTCTCCCCTTGTTTTAAATCTTTGAGGGTGAGCGTGAGCAGGATATAGGATCTGTGACAGATAAAACCCAGGACTTCTGCTCCAGCCACCAGCTGCCTTAGGATAAGCTCCCTCCCACTGCCTGGACTTCATGCCTTTTGTTCACACAATGTATAATTAGCCGGCATTCCTGCTTGCTTCTTAAAAACTGGGCCGGCCATCCCTGGTCACATCGCCAGTCTTACTTCGCTACCTTTGATGCTTCCATTAGACCTCCACCAAACCCCCCCCCGCCTTCCACAACCACCATCTGTCCAACCGCATTCTGCACAGGAATTCACCCTGGTGATGATGTAAAGACATGCCTGGGAAAAGTTCACTCCGTTCACAGCTAGAATAGCGTGTGCTGCACTTTGCAAAAACAGTATGTTTCCTGAGCCATGATAGCCATTCGTATTTTCTTGAGAAAACCATGTATATCTGTATAAATTGGACTGGATTTTTGAAGGAAAATGCAAAGAAATATTGGCTGAATATTGGCATTATTGATTTGTAATGAAAGTACTTACCACTTGTGTATCACTTTATTATTATAATATTTTCACTGCTCACTTTGTAAATACTGTTAAGAATAACAATATGGTACTTTTCTTTTAAATGACCTGCCACATCAATTGACTTTTATTACATAGCTATAAGAAGGACATTTACTTTCCTTAAGCACATTGAACTTTCCATAATGGCATAAACTAGCATTTATTAAGACGCTTCATTCTGACCAAAGATCATGATGTGGCGAAATGGATTTATGTCAATTTGGTTCAATTTACGCTGAACGACAGAAGAATAAGATGTTCAGTTATCCTGACAGCATAAAACCATCTATGTTTCTATGATTGGCATTGATAAATAATTGGATGTGTCTACTGTGCGTGTAAAATTCGAGCTCCTTTTAAAACAACATAAACCGTATAATGAAACATATTCCTCTTTTCCATCTTTCTGAAATGATATTTACCTGCAAAGATTGGTGCATTAGAAAATGGTGGAATAAATAGTTTGGATAACTTTATCTAGTAATTCCATGTCTGTCCACACCTAATGGTAGTTGTATAAAGTAAACAGTGCTGAGAGAGAGAGAG
>JAOVVB010000020.1:18050735-18061734 GCA_028570985.1 Heterobranchus longifilis | reverse complement strand
GAGAGAGAGAGAGAGAGACAAGGCTGTTCCTCCCTAGCTCAAGCCATGCTACAAACAGCCGTTTGCTTTAAGTTATGGGGTCAAAGGTTAGGCATACATCTGGTCTCCCATACTTCTGCTGTGAACTTTCGATAGGGCAAAGACAAGCCTTTCAACTAAGAGGAGATGGAAGGAGGCGGCACTGATTGAGTTGTAAGTGCATGTTTACATGGTATGGTTTTAAATGTTTTAAGAAGCTACCAGATGACATTTTTTTTTTTAAGGAAGTTTATGCACATTAAGCCTCTCACTCGAAATATGTAGGATACAATTCGTACTGGTTTCTAAGAAGCTGAATAGTAAATCATAGGGTTTGGAGCTGTAAAGTGAATGTGTGAAATGTTTTGGGAAATCTTGATCTTTTAATTTTTTATGTTGAATAAAATCGTTGATGATTAAAATCATCTCTTGAGCTATGATTTATAATACCATGGTAATGAGTAAAAGTGAGTTCTGCAATTTAGATAACTGCCCAAGGATGTTAAGGTCAAGCAGAATTTAAAGACACACTGACCTTGACATTTTTCACCAATCCATTTCCAACCCATAAGTCACTTTTATTGCATATCTTTCACTGAAAGCTATGCACGTGCAGCGTGCTGTCATGAGAAACAGTGCACATTAATAGCATTTTTAACTCCATTGGCTGACCTGTAGATAAAATAGCTGTAGTTTGACAATCTCATATTGTCAAATAGCTCTACAGTAAGTTAACATTCTTCCTGCTGAGAAACCTCATTAACTACAGATGATGCATTTAGTATCACAGCAGTCTCTCATTTAAACTCTGGTCAATGCCGACATGGCTTACACCTCAGGCTGCAAGCCAAAAGTAATCATTTTTGCACTTGATAGATTTCCAAAACTAGCTAGTACCCTTTGCAAGTGGACATCCATTATGCTAACAGCCCCATCTGCAATGTTAGAAATGTGTGTGGAGAAAAATCATGAGCTGACAGATCCACCGTCCAGATTAACCGTCCAAGAGCGCCATTGGCCACATAATTAATTTTGGCCTTGATGCGCCTTCTTGCAGCTGGCACCATCTTGATTCTTAATGAAGCCCTAAGAGATTCAACCAGCTCTAAATGGACCAGGCAAAGGGGGGGGGATGGGTGGAAAGGCGGAAATGGCCACCACACTGACCTCTGTTTGATGTCCAGCCTACAAGTTGACATGATGATTGGATAGACCCCTGCACTCTGGACCCCACAACCAGTAGTTGAACCCTAAACTGCTCTAAACTGCTAAATATGCTCAGTCAAACATGTCAAGGCCTAATGATGCTAATTAAGAATTTCCTCCTGCCTGGATTCGGACTTTAAAAGTGACATTTATTTCACCCAGAACTGCACGGTTAAAAATCCTGGATCAGGTTCGCTGCTAACGGAACAAAGCAAACCAAGTGCTATCCTTAGGATGAAGAAGGGTGAGTAATTTTAGTTGATTTTGCTTTCTCAGTCCAAAAAAAAATAACATCACAGTGAGACTGTTGTTTTCCACTTAGTTCAATATGCCAAGGACAGCTCGGACTTCCAGCAGCAGCACCAAAATCAGATGCCATGTAAAAAAAAATGTCTTGTGGGAAATTGCAAGTTTGAAAACAACAACGTGACAAAGTGATACTGGGCAAATGGATTCTGAAAGGGGGAAATCAAACAATATGGCTGGGATTGGATTACAAGCTGCACATAGTTCTTTTGTGGAGAGCGGGACTTTAGAACTAAAGTCGGTTGAAGACTGGCTCAGTGCTCTAGTCCTGACAAAGAGACTCTCTCAGTCTGGAAAAGAGGGACACTTCATCACACTTAGGCTTTCTAAATGTTTCTTCAAATTGAAATATGATCACGGATCATAGCAATAATAATCTGTCTGTATATCTATTTATACACAAATCATCTCTCTCTCTCTCTCTCTCTCTCTCTCTCTGACTATATATATATATATATATATATAGTATATACATTTACTCAATCTAGCACAGACTCATAAATAAAGTTCATGGTTATTCAAGACCAACACCAACATTAGAATTGATGTCAGTGTCCCTCTTAACATTATACAATTTCAGGGTCATGCCAAATCAAACTAATGATGCTCAATTACTTAATTAGCCAACTGTTTTCAAGCACTCAGAATGGGAACCTGGCCTGAGGTGATCACTAATGGGGTGCCGCTCTATACAGATGTACGTGCAAGCATTCCGGTGTTCATGGGAATACGCCATGCTGACTCACATATTAAGAAATATTACCACTGAGTGAGTGCAGGGGAAAGTTTAAAAATGTCACCAGTCCTTACTAAGAGTGAAGCAAAAACATTTTTGCAAGGATGCTGATTTTGCCATAACATTCCAGTAGAGTCAGATTAACAGGCTTGTTACAGACAGCAACGATGGGTTCTGATTACAGAATAAACAAACCGCAAAAGCCACACGCTTATGCTTTGCAGAGAGCACTGCTACTACCTCATGGGCATCCACAGCATCCTAAATGTCTGAATCTGTTTTTGCGAAACAGTTCCTTGCTTCCCCGCAGGCTGTCTCCATACTTCTGCTGTGACGGCAACCGAGACAAGATGCGAATCCACACTAAAACCCCTCGCGCATCTGGCTGGAACATTTACCAGCATGGTTTGTGCCTTGAGCTCACAGTGGGAGCTAATCACAACCGCGTTATATTCACATGTGGTAAGCAGTTGGCACAGGGCATCTAACGAAGAGGAGCTATTCCTCCTCTATAGGTGACATGAGACTAAATAGGGTCATTTAGGTCATTTTATTTTCATTTAGCCAACAAAAATCACCTTAATGGAATAAACGCTTGATTGGGTTTCGACTTGGCAACCTCTTTATTCAGAGGCCCTTTACCACGACACATTTAAGAGGTGGCTCAGCTAATTGAACTACCCGCCGCCATGTCTCACAGGGTTTCAGCACTCTCCATCTGCAATAAAAACCCTGCGCACATGGACCCCATATGGCAAAGCCTTTTTTTTTTATTAGGACCAATGTACACGCAGCGCGGCAACGGAAAAGTGCACAGGGTGGGTTTGGGGTGTGCTCGCCAGGTGTTTGGCCTTAATTCGGAAGCCTGGGCTTAGCCCAACAGTAAATGTAACATGGAGACTAATGGAGTATTTTAACTCGAAGATAGCGGGAAAGGGACAGAGCATCATTCGTATGCAGCTGGGGTTTAAACAAACAAAAAAAGAAAGAAAAAGCCCTGATTTTTTTTAGATTAGATGAAATTAGATTAGAAAAATGCAAGCCACTTTATTTCCAAGTGACTTCTGGAGCACTACAAGTTTGAATGATGATACAAATATCCTGTCAGTTTTGTGACGAATTTAAATCGATGAGTTTTGCTGCAAAAAAGGGGGTCCCTTGTTATGTCTAATTGGTTCCAGAAATTCTGCTATGAATAAATCTATGCCGAGGAGGGAAAAAAATACTTGAGGGAAACAGTTTCTGTTTTACACGCAAAGCTAAACCTCTAAACAGCACGATAACTGCAAGCTCAGGTAAGGTTCTTATTATCTGTGGACAAATATCAAAGGCAGCAAGAAAATAAACTGCACTATATCCTAGGAAACATTTTGCCTCTATAGGTCCCACATGTTAAGGTAAAAAGGAAAAGGGGAAGTATGAGGGAAAAGGGAGAAACTCTACTTACTGAATGGATCGTCCTTGGTCTTGGTGCCACTGACAGTGCCATTCTTATCAATCCTGAGAAAAAACTTCTGGTAGGAGAAGAGCTTCCTGTGACGCACATCTCCTGTGAGGTGGCTGTAGCTGCGGACATGCCGGCCCACCACCACCGCGGTCGCGGATGAGTTGTTGGATACCCTGGAGGTGCGTGCGGCCCTGCGGGCATCGTGGCACGTCACGGGCAGAGCCGAGATTGCGAGCACGAGTAGCAGCAGCAGAGAGAACAGGTAGGACACACGAACCCAGGCTGCGGCACTCTTAGTCACTTGCCATGTGCACATTGTACTGGAGGGTGGAAGACTGGGAAGAGCCTCACAGAAAGGTACATGCTGGAGAGCTGCCTGGGAGAAGGGAAGAGGACAGGGGGCAGAGCCCCGAGCGTCTGCCGTAAGTGTCAATTCCTACTCTGGACCTGGTTCCTTTCGTGTCTGAAAGGAAGGTGTCAACATCCATAACTCGGTTCACTCACCCTCTTGCCCTTCTAGATGGACCAAAGTCCTTGCCAAAGAGCTCCAGGCCACTTTAGAATATCAGGCAGAAGAAAAACGTCTTTTGAAGAAAAAAAAATATGTCAGAGACCTGAATCAGGAATTGCAGATCTGCTCTTGACAGAAGATGCAAGAATCCAAAACTCATATAATCCCAGGTCCCACTGCTAGTGAGTCAATGTGGGCAGTGAAAGAGATGAGAGCGTATCTCTTCCACGCCGTTCCTCTTCTGTATGTGAAGAGTCCGTCCTGTGTGTCCTGCTCTTTAGCGAAGTTGAAGTTGTGGGTCCTGAGGTAGAGTAAGATGAATCTCTCCCTCTCTGAAGTGACTGAGCTCTGCCACTCTTCTCACCTTATTTATTCAGAGCAGGGCCCCAGATGTAATCTCTTTAGGTAATAGGCAGTCTATGAAAAGCCTCGGCTTTGAAGATCTGTTTGTTTGTGTGTGTGTGTGTGTCAGAACATTTTTTCCTGCTCTTCTCCTATCTGTCTTGCTTTCTAACTTCCAGTTGCTGTCTTGTGCTCTCTCTCTCTCTCTCTCTCTCTCTTGCTTTTTCTCTTAGCCCCTCCCACACGGTTCCCTCCCTTTTAAGTAGTGAGCCCCAAGTTGCCCGGTACAGAGCAGCCAGGTCTCTCTCTCTCTCGCTCTCTCTCTCTCTCTCTCTATCACACACACAAACACACACACACACACACACACACACACCAACATGCACAAACCCTCTCTCTCTCTCTCTCTCTCCCTCTCTCTCTCTCTCTCTCTCTCTCTCTTTCAAACTTTTCCTCCAGATCTCTCTGGCCATGTGAGCCTTATCAGAGACACCTGGAACTTTTCCCCTCATTTACTCACCGCCCCTTCTTTCTCAGTCCCCACCAGCAATCATGTTTCTCCCTTTTAAAAGCTGATGACACACCTTCACCCGATCTGCATGTGAGCCGTGCCTCTCTGAAGTTCAAAGCACCTGGAACTTTGCTTTTATTGTCACGAGGACAATTAAAGTCACCTAAATGCCCCAAAGATGACTGGGGGAAAGACAGAATTACAACACTCACACTGCACAAGAACCCAGGGTTGTCGTGTCACAGAGACTACACTGGCTCTGACTCATGTCTGACTTTTCCTTCGGTTGTTGTTATTTAATTTCCTTTTTTAACGCTTTTGAATGAAATCCATATCCCTGCTCTTTTTTTGACATTCTTGTCATATTTGCTCAAATGCCTCTGCAGCGACCGACTGAAATGCAGAACACAGGCTGAAGAGGATTCTTTCTGAATAAGCTTTCCAAGTTTAACCATGGCTCATTTCTTATCCTTTTTTATTTTTTATTTTAATTGTCATTATTGAATAACAATCTTTTAAACATGAATAACTGAATGATAAGATGGAAACAGTTCAGCCAAAAATCAAATGTACACGATGTTTGACTTTACACAAAATTTAATCAGCCATCCACCAAGATTAATGTAGCTAACAGGAATGTATTAGATGCAGCGTATAGCTACTAATTAATTCAAATGCAAATCACATACCTCATCATGCTGCCTAAGAAGCACAATTTTTACATAATGTATGCAGCTCAAATATGACTATACAAATTAGATGTGATATCAACTATTTGTGAGCAAAAAGCTAGGACTGTTAAATATTAGGTCTCTCACATCAAGTGCTTATTGTTAATAAAACTATCACTGATCAGAGGTCTGAAATTCTTTGTCTAACAGAAATGTGGCTATGAACGAGTGAGCTAGTCCTCCTGGATACAGCTGCATACATCAGCCTCGGCTAACCGGTAGAGGAGGAGGCGGTACAGTTATTTATAATGATAATCTAACCATCATACAAAAACATGGACACAAATTTAAACCATTTGAAGTTCTCATAACAACCATAACTACAAATAATAAGTCTGACCAGTCAATTCCACTAATTATCATTTACAGACCCCCAGGGCCGTACTCTGAATTTCTTTTTGAATTTGCAGATTTCCTCTCAAACCTTTCTGTAGACAAAGCATTAATTGCTGGAGTCTATAATAAATACCTTTGGAGTCTGAGTCCTTTCTGAAGACCTGCAGTAAGTCAGGACTCTTCATAAATTTGTGTCAATTTTGAATATCCAATGTAGTAGCTAATGTAGAATACATTATAATTATTTACCATTAATTACCGTTTGTATACATATTGTTTTCTGAGTTTCTACTATATAAATTCATTTACAAAAAAAAACTGATTGGCAGCGTTGACGATGCCATCGACCCCTATAAATATTCATTTTGAGAATCCAGAAGACCCTCTGAGAACAGCATTTATGCCCATTCTGGGCATAGGACTAAATCAGTGTGTAGTAGGAATCACTCATAGGACAGGTCACACTCTAGACTTAATTATAACCTTCAAATTAAATATAGAAAATATAGTGACATTTCCACAGTCTGAAGTTATCTCTGTTCACTATCTCATCTTGTTTTAAGTGTGTTTTAGTAATAATGTACGTACAGTACTGTGCTCCTGCATTAAATGTACATTTACATCAACTACTACACAGAGCTTTATCAGCAATCTGATAAAGCTATGATCGGATCATCATCTGATCCCACAGAAGTCAGCATTCTGTTATACAGTACTTTAAATAATTTAGCTCTAGTTAAAAGATAAATAATAGGAGAGAAAACCATGATCAATGATATAGCGATCACAAACTCACCTTAAAATACACCGCTTCAAAAACTACAGTAGAATGTAAATGGCATCAGACTAAATTGTAGTATTTCAAATAGCATGGATGGAGAGCATTTTGAACTATAAAAAAAACTATAAGTGCTGCTAGATCAATGTATCTTTCTACTCTTGTTGAAGATAATAAAAATAATCCTAGATTTTTGTTTAATACTGTAGCAAAATTAACTAGGAATAAGACTACCAGAGAATCATGCACACAATACGATGTAGGAGTGAGGATTTTATGGTTTTTCTTTTTTCACAACAAAATTGAAAATTTCAGGCAAAAAAATAATAACATCAGGCTTTAAAACCGGACAATTTAATAAACATTGGTGCATCTGATAATCAACTGTATCAGATCAGCACTTAATATATAATAGAGAATATTTTACATTCCTTTAAGAGACTCATTTGACTACTTGAACTCTTTAGCAAAATCATTGATACATGTTTTCTCAAACAAATAATATTAGAAATGACTGAACCCATTCATAATTCTTCACTCAGCTATGTCTACATCCTTTTTTTAACTAGCAGTTATTCGACCCTTAGTTAAGAAACCTGACCTTGACCCCTGTCACTTGTCCAACTATATGCCAATATCAAACCTACCCTTTATCTCAAAGAACCTAGAGAATATTGTAGCCCAGAGAAAGCACTGGTTAATGTGGTAAATGACCTACTACTGGCCTCTGATGAGGGTTGTGTCTCTTTGCTTGTGTTACTTTATTAGATTAGATTAGATTAGATTAGATTAGATTAGATTAGATTAGGTCAATTCATAGATTAGATGTTGTAGGCGTTAAGGGCCTATTTGACTAGTTGTTACCAGTTTGTAGATGTAAATGCGAATTGTTCTGCATGTACTGAAGTTAGGTTTAGTGTTTAGGTACACTGCTATTCTCTCTACATGCTTCCTCAGGGCAACATAATTCGTAAGCATGGTATTCGTTTCCACTGTTGTGCTCATGACACACAGTTATATGTCTCAGCAAAGCCAGATGAGAGGCACTACTTTTTTTTACTTACTGTAATTCTGACAAGACAGAAGCGCTGGTACTAGGACCACCTGTAGCGGGAAGTAAGTTTTTTGATTACACAGTAACTCTGGATGATGGCTTTTCTGTTTCATCATATGCAGCAGAAAAAGACATGGTGTATTTATTGATTCCAGTCTTTCATTTGAAACTCATGTAAATAATATTACTAGGATAGCCTTCTTACATTTTAGAAATATTGACAAGATAAGGAATATGTTGTCATTGCATGATGCAGAACAACTAGTTCATGCTTTTGTCACTTATAGGGTTGAATTACTGTCTGGATGTCCAACTAGGTGCGTAAACAAGCTCCAGTTAGTCCAGAATGCAGCAGTCCACATCCTTGGTGTAGAAGAAGATATGAGCACATCATCCCTATCTTACCCACACTGCATTGGCTCCCAGTGAAATTTGAATTTAAAATACTCTGTTGACTTATTGCACTATATGGTCTCACACCACAGTACCTAAGTGAACTGCTATTGTTTTATGATTCACCATGACTACTTCGTTCTACTTTGACTACTAAGGGTGCAAGCTGCTTGTCAGTACTTTGTATAATGAAAACTACAGCAGAGCTTTTTCCTTACAAAGACCAAAAGTTATTGTTTGTCACTCCTGGTGTCCCACTTCTGGTTGGAGTTTTTGTTGCATGGACAAGACATTATTACCTGGGTTTACTGTATTTCTACTGTACCAGACTTATTTGTTAAAGATACAGACGTGGTCAAAAGTTTCACATAGTCTGCTGTTTCAGTGTTTTTAGATTTTTCTTCCAGATGTTACTATGGTACTGTATACTGAAGTTTAATTACAAGCATTGATCACTGACAATGAGTGCCACCATCAGTCCTGTGTCATGGCAACAATAAAGCATCCTGAGGCTATTCATGTGTGGGGTTGCTTCTTAGCCAAGGGAGTGGACTCACTTACAATGTTGCTTAACAACACAACCATGAAAAAAGCCATAAACAACGCCTTTTCCAGCATGATGAAGCACCTTGCCTTAACAAAACATCGAAATCTTGGATCCATGGCCAGGACACTCCCCAGACCTTAATTCCATTGAAAATTTGTGGTCACTTCTTAAAAGGCAGATGGACAAACAAAACCACACAAATTTTGACTCATTGACATTTGACCACAATAATTGATTATGCAAGAATGGGTTGCCATCAGTGAGGATGTAGCTCAGAAGTTGATTGAAAGAAAGGCACGGCGAATTGCAGATGTCTTGAAAAGTAATGGGTAAATACTGTTAATAATGACTCTTTGCATAAACTTAATGCAATTGTCAATAAAAACCTTTGACACTTAGAGTATGAAATGCTTGTACTGTAATTACATTTCAGTATACCACAGTAACATCTGACAAAAAGATCTAAAAACACTGAAGCAGCAGACTTTGTGAAAATTAAGATTTGTGTCATTCTCAAAACGTTTGGCCACGGTTGTACAATATGGTACAATTTTTGCAAAAAGCACATGTACAATCCCATACAGAGATGTAATTTATGGACATACACTGATCAGCCATAATATTATGACCACAGATAAAATGGAACAATATTTTTATTCTAAACTTGGTTTACCTTGTTTACCTTACAACCTCAAGTCTCTCTATGCATGATGCATGAAGCTTGGTACATCCTTGCAAGTTTCTTACATTCTTCTTGGAAGACTTGTTCAGGCTCAATCATGGTGGATGTGCAGCACTGGTATACATAAATTTTCATGATGCTCTATTAGGTTCATATCCAGACTCTGGCTAGGTCGGCATATGTCGACTCCAGTCAAGTCAAGTAGAAGCATTTCAAGAGCCACTGATAGGATGCACCAGAGTTTAATTGTCATAACAAATAGTCTAAATACTTAGATGTATTTAATGAATAAAAAAAAATAACAAAACACTTTAAACACCTTTTAAATTTTTGACATTCTAGAATATTGGGTGTAGATTGAAAAGGAAAAAATGATTGGAATCCATTTTAAGATGAATGCGAAACTTTATGTGGCCTTGTGCTTTAATGACGGCATGCATTCACCATGCCATCATTTTAATATGCATATGCAACATTTATTTCCATCCAAAGTCGCATTAATTTCTTTCTAAGACCTTGTATTGATAATGGTAGAGTCTGTGCAAAGTCTTCTCCAGCACATTATCAATGGGGTTAAGGTCTGGACTCTATGATGATGGCCTCATTGATGAAAAAACCTGGTCATTTGGTATATTTAGGTCATTTTTTTGGACACAAAAACAAGACTGGACCAACAGAAGCAACCTCAGGTCATAACACTTTGCCCACTGACTTGTGTGGGCACTACAGATAATGGGTGCCTCATTTCATTTGCCTCTATTCTTACCCTGATGTGCCCATTACTTTGAAGCAGGGTAAATCTGGACTCATCAGACCACATGACCTTTTCCCAGTGTTCTACAGTCCATTCTTTATGCTTCCTGGAAAGTTGATTTGAAGTTTTTTTTTCTGATTACCCTCACTGATAAGTGGTTTTATAATAAGTGGGATTGTGACTAATCAGCACAGCTGATTAGTCACAATCCCTTAAGTTCTCTTTGCATTATGTGTGGAAGTGCTCTTTCATTCATTTTTAATCATAGCTCTGAGTTCTACTGTTGTTTTTGGTATTATGATTTGGTTTCACCAAACCTTTAAATTATCTTCAATCATGATCATTACAATTTTTTTTCTTACTACATTTCTTCCTCAAAGATGATGGTTCACCACTATCCTTAAAGTGTTTAATATTACGTTTTACAGTTCTTAACCCAATGTTAATAGTTTCAGCAATCTTCTTATTTTCTTGACCTTTGGTTGATCCAAGCCAATAATTTGACCCTTATGAAGCAGAGTAACATCTTTGCCATAACCACAGGATACTGTATGTCTCCGGACATGATTGTTTCAATTCAATTTTATTTGTATAGCGCTTTTAACAATTGGCATTGTCCCAAAGCAGCTTTACACAATCAAAAGAAT
>JAOVVB010000020.1:18033198-18050635 GCA_028570985.1 Heterobranchus longifilis | reverse complement strand
ATGGAAAGTTAGCCGAGAACTATTCCCTCTCACCAGTGCCTGAAGATTTACTTCCTTTCCACTCACGAGGCAGTCCACCTGTTATCTACCAATCCGTCCATTGCTTTTGAGTGCAATGACAAAACAGTGTGGTTTTACTGTCACTGAATGGTGCACATATAGATTTAATTTACTCTGGCTTGCTTCTGTAGATGCCCCATTCGTGGCTAACTGGGCTCGCCTTCCTTCCATTGTCTTTACAGGCTTCATATATTGAGACACTGCACATAGTTCTAGTGTGTATTTTTTTTACATAGCACTAGAACAGTAATTCTTCTCTTTTTTAGAATAAAAAGGGATCCAATCCATGTGCCCTAAGCTGTTTAGTTCCCAACTTCGACAAACCAAATTCACAAATACACCAGTAAATTTAACAAAAAGAACAAAAAACATGAAACTTAAACCTAATCCCATCTAAACCTCATGCTCGAAGACAAACTGCTCTTGTTGATCCAAGGCCATTCCAGGGAAATTTCTCTCCCCCCACCTTTTAGTCTATCTCTGGTCTCTATCTTGAGGATATCCCAGTGGACCGAGTTTTAGCTCAGAGCTTCATCTGACGTCCCTGAAAGCACTTCAAACTTATCACATACTTACTCTGTGGGTCATTTTCTGCCAACGTGAGGAATAACAGCCAACTAAATGGTCAATAATTTGCTGAATTGAATTGGAACATGTGGTCAGTAACTGTGCCACAGTGCTGTTGATTTCTCGATTGTTGATTCATTTCTATATCTGTTTTTTTTTAACAATAGTGCAGTAGATTGGTTGTAAAAGCACATTTACAGGGATTTGTATGGCAGATACTTCACATAAACATATAAAAAATTGTGTAAGTGTTTATGTTGTGAACTTTTCTGTAAGGAGACTAAAAGATCTTTCAAAATGTATGGAAGGAGTATCCAGTTTCAGCAGTTTCTAACACTCTCTACCACGACGTGGGAAAATATTAGGTCAGATAAGTTTACACATTGTGGTTTGTTGGTACCATCAAAAGCTATGTTTGTTTTCTTATTGACCTCAAAAGAGAAAAAGAGAGACTGATGAGGGAATGACTGTACAGTATGTAGCTGCTATAATGTAAGTGACAGCAGGTACTAATGTATTCTGTGAAAATTGGACAATATTAGATGTTATTAGAAATGTATAAAAGTTAATGTTATAAAAGTTTATTTGATAAATAAAAAAATACAAATTTTAAGGAAATAAAACACATGTGGACATCCTATCATAGAAAACAAGGACTTCTGGATGATAAAAGTAACCTTACATCATCATCACCATACCATGATTTTTACCTTACATACAACTTCAATCGGTACAGTTACTATTATCTAAAATCACTTCCAACATGCTCTGCCTTTAGTTTACGTCTTTACTTGAATTCTTTGTTGTGTGTCAACACCAAAGAGGAAGAAGGACAGTGAATTGACTTCAAGGTGGCTGCTACTACAATTGAGGTGAGAGTGTGATGACTGGGGTATGGAGTTTTGCCAACTTTGCACTTCCTTTACATGTTTCAGGTTAGGGTTTTTGTAGTAACCTGAAAGAATATTTTAATTTAGCATTTAAGCTCAGTATTTAAGCCTAGCATGAGGCTTACAGCATGAGGCATACATCAGAAAACGTATGTAAAAGCTGTAGTGCAATACTTGGGAAAGGCATCAGCTACCTCAGAACATACTTTAATATAGATCAATGAGACCAACTGCTAACATCTAACATCAAGAAGAACTGATATGGTATTTAGGGATAAGAGGAATATTATCAAACATGTGTATGCATTTACAGTATAATGCAAACAAGCAAGCATTGTATATTTAAAGAAGAGTTGTTTTAACCCCATTCCTGCACGGACATGCACTTATTATAGTTTTCCTCTTCTTGTAACTTTTTTTCTTAGTTGCCTTTAATGATTAGAATTCAACCAAATTAGTAACCTAAAAAAAAGACCACCATAATTAAAGTATGAGTAAACGAAAGCAGTAAATATATCATACATCACCATCATCATGCTTCTTTATTCTATGTGCTTCGTAGCTTACTGGAACATAAGAACTGCAGTTTTGCAACATTTTTGTATGGTCCTGCAAAATCCCAGTCCTGATCAGCTCCTCTGCAAAGCATGTTTGTCAGTAACATTATCAAGCTTGTAAAATGCATGAGATGCTAATAAAAATGCGTTGGAGAGATCAAATCATGCCTTTTACATTTTTTATAGTTATTCCTCACAGGATTCCTCAGCAGGATTTTGCTTTAATACTGATGATGGTTTAAAAGGAAGACTAGCCAAGAGCAGGTGAGTACAGAGTGCCATTCACAGAGATAACCTGTCTGCAGAGGGATTTGTGAAAGGGGAGAATATGAGAAAGCTGAAGGATTTTTCCCAGCCAGACTCTGCCACTGAATGTCTTGCAGTGTTTTTCATTGTTTGCCGCCTCACAGGAGATGGCCGAGAGAGCCTGAGAAAAAGCACCAAACAGCACTATTTAACGGAATTCAATCTGTCCCAATAGATTTGAATCGCTAACTTACATGTCTGAGTGTAGATTCTATCTGGCTAATGAGGGGCCTGAATCCTTCTCTGTTACTTCAAAGGGGATGAAATTCTACCTTTCCTTCAGTAAGAACTGTCGCCTGGTCTCTCTCTCTCTCTCTCGCTCTCTCTCTCTCTCTCTGAAACCTTGCTAAAAGCTAAAAGAGAGAGTTTTCCAGCAATAAGGACTCATTTGTTTCCCAAGTTCAATGTTGAAAGCTAAATATGAGTAAATATACAGCCAGCTTTCAATGCCCGCATTTATTTGGCTACACCCGTGATCCAATGTTTCCCTAATGGCTAATTTAAATGCCAACCACAATATTTAAGAGCAAACTACTACCGTTCAGACATGACATCATGACAGGATCTGTTGTACAAATTTGCATTTCAGCCTATTAACAAATAATGCAATTAATCAATCAATTGACAGATAAACAAGGAAGATTTGACCTGGGGAAAGACCAGGGGAATTGACCTGAGATGAGCTGGCGTGCCAATATTTTTGGGAAATAAATTAGATTAAACATGTGATACAAATAAATAATAATAATAATAATAATAATAATAATAACAATATAAAATAGAAATCATAAAGATGCTGTTTATTATAACTGGTAATTTATCAAGTTCAGTTTTTTAAATTACCATACAATTAAAAATCACAAAAGCACTGTATGACCAACCCGGAGCCAAATTATTATTATTTTTATATAACAAATAAGGGTGTCATAAATCACTAAACTACTAGCTGTTCCTGACGAAAAAGAACTACTTTAAAAGACCTTATATATTTGCAATAAGTGTCCCTGCATACAGTGTCATTAGCATTGGCCTTTGGTCATTTGAACTTGCTGTTTGAACTTGCCTCAGGCCCAATCAGTACAACTCCAGGGAATAAAAATAAATAAATAATTAAAAAAAACCGCCGGTTGCCCAATGTTAAAAAATTTATAACGTGTGTTCACAAATGATGAATGATGCATGGGTAGGATTAGTTTTGGTTTCAGGGAAAGCGGGCCTGGATGAATAAATGATCACTGTAGATACCTGCATCTTAGTATCAGCAACAAAGCCAGTACACACTGTCGTATATTGCAAACCTGATTTCATATTTTGCTCATTCAGGGTAAGGCTCCTGCAGCTGTGCACTGAAGACCCATTAACTCAAATCAAGCCAATGAGCAAGTAAGACTCTACTTAACTACATTGGAACTTATAAAAATGGCGCAATGTACTGCGTAATACTTGAGACTTTAGATTACAGCTCTTATGTACAGTGCTGCCCAGATATACCATAAATACACAAGGGTATGTAAGCAGATAGATGAACAGATGGATAACCTTCCATTCATACATAGAAAGATAGCCTGATAGAGTAGATAAAGATAAATAGATAACTTGATTGCACATTAGCCAATGTTTAATAATTAGTGCTCAGTACTCAGTACTCAATAATCCATACTCCTTCTTCAGTGTTCAGTAATTGGCGATCAGGACTCAATGCTTAGTACTTAGTGCTCAGGAATCAATACTCAGTGCTCAGGACTGAGTATTAATGTTTAGTATTCAGGCCATTAGACAGTAAACAGTACTCAGTGTGGATTGATTTGTGCAGGGTAGTCGGTGTACAGTGCTCAGGATCCAGTGATCAGTAGTCAGTACACAGTGTTCAGTAATGATCCTGTAGGGACACTGATCTTAGTCTCCCGTGAGTTTGAATAAGCTGTTAAGCTTTTTGTGGGCTGCATATGTTTGTACCTTCAGGTGGTCTGTGAGTTTTATCAGGTGTTTTGAGAGATATGCAGTTGAGGAGAGGAAGAGAGGAAATGAGGCCCAGGTGCCACTAAATGAGAAGCGACTACAGGCGATTAGGACAGAAGTTCTCTCAGACTTTCTAGGACAAGTCTGGTTTATTATCCATATCTGTCCATATCAACACATTTACTGATTCAGTGGTGGGGCTAGAAATGTACAAATGATTCATGTTTAATGGATTAACATAACATATTTATCTTTCGCATTTCATATGTAGTCAAACTGAAAGTCTGTTCTTTGTTAAAAAAAAAGATTACATTCTTTTACATTTATACTGATATAATCACCTGGCCTATAACACTTCACTACATACATTTTAAACAAGCCATTTATTTATGTAGGAATACCATACTAATATTTGGTTAGAAGATCTACCAGTTTGGATTCATGCAGTTGATGCCAACCTGAGGCAAGCCAAAATTGTTGATACCAAATCTTTATCTGTCTAGTATTAAGGAGTCTGTGCTTCCTGTACCGACAGATTCCTGTTCTTGACTGATAGGAGTGGAACCCAATGTGCTGTTAAAGCCCTGGTATTTTCTATTAATAAGTGGTGAATGACCTTCCTGGGCATGGTAGCCGGATTACTATAAAAAATACAAAAAACAGTAACTCCAATATCCAATTAGTATAATTGTGCTGAGCAGGAGGTCATCACCAAATACAGGCTACAACAGCAAAAGACCACGTCAAATTCCACTTCTGTTCACCTAGAACAAAAAGCCGAGGCTGCAGTGGGCACAGACTCACTAAAAACTGGACAGTCAAAGCTTGGAAAAACATAGCATGGTCTGAGGAGTTCTACTGAGGCACACAGATCGTAGGGTCAGACTATGGCACCAGCAGCATGAATCCATGGACACAAACCTGCCTTGTGTCAACAATCCATGCTGGTAGAGATAGTGTATTGGTGTGGGGAATGTTTTCCTGACACCCTTTGATCCCGTTAATACCAATCAATCATTGCTTGAATACCACAGCGTATTTGAGTGTTGTTGCTGACCATGCTGCATTCCCTCAGCATGCTAATGCACTGTCACAAAGTAAACGTTTTTATGAGTTGGCATGACAATGAGTTCAGGGTTTTTCAGTGGCCTTCCCAGTCACTAGACCTGAATTCAGTGGATCGTATCGAATGTGCACCTCACAAATGAGTGAGTGATGCAATCATGGCAATATGTAATCTCAAATAAATTTTAAAAATAGTTGACAAAAATATGCCTCAATTTTAGCTGTGAACAAAATTCATGCTTGGCTCAATACATGTTTAATATAGTTTAGAAAATGACAGAAAATATGTCTATAAGAAAACCTTTTTTATTTCTAAAAGTAAATCATAAAAAATTTGACCTCGCTATTAAACTTAAGTGCTGGTTTGCTAAAAGCATAGCATCTAAACACTACACCAACATGCCAGATGCAAAGTTTTTTGAGAATAAGGAAAGGATCAAAAGTCTCTCGAGAACCATTTTTATCTCACACACAGTTGGATTTGGGTTCTGATCTAAAAACAGATGGGAGCCTGATATGAATGTCAACTAACTTCCATTCGATCTGTTGTCCTTTTTCTGTGAACCAAATTATACAACAGTTAGTTACGGTCCACTAATTTGATTGGACAAGTGGTGTTCCAAGAGTGCTGATATTTATGGTAACAGCTCTGGTACATTTCACAGATTTTATCACTTTGCATGTCTGTGTTCCTTCTTTTTAACCGTTACTACATTCTCTCAGGGCTGTCTGTCAGTTTGTACTGCGTGGCAACATACAGCTGTTGCATCTTTGTGTATTATTTTTTGTCGATGGAGCAAAAATTAACAAAATATTTGGTCGTTTTTGTGTCTGAAATGATAGTTACATGAGATTATTTTCTTGTCTGTAGAACTTTTGTATAAAAGCATGTCACTCTCATAAACATTCTGTCATACTGAATATCAGCAGAGCAGTTAAACATTTTTATCTAATATACCATTGTCGCTATATTAACCAGAGTATCCAGAGGAAAAAACGAATTCCTTTTTTTTTTAAGGCAGAAAACATGTAAGACACAATTAAATAAATCCATTAGGCTGCTTATGATTTTTGCACAGTACTGTTTCTCAACATTTAGTTAATACAGTATGTTTGATGCTACAGTATGTTTTAAATGTTATTACAGTCTTACCCATTGATCTGTGCTTGGCTCAAAGCTGTTGACTTAGAAAGCCCTCACTAATAGGATCCTCAGAGGTGTGCACAACGTGAACCAATTGACTCTTGGTGTAATGGTGAGCTCTAATAGCCCCAGGTCTGGTGTATGCCGTCACCTCCATTGCTGTGGCTAACGTCTGCATACCAGCCTGCACTAGGTGAGGTGTCGGGTTCCCATTCATGAACATCAAATACTCAACAAACAAGGCTTAGGGTCAGGAAAGGTCTTTGTACTCTGGCTCTCAGACACATATCTGGTTTCGTATCTATATTATCCTTGTAAAACACATCGTTCGCCACTTATAAATGTTCTTTACGTGACCATGACAATTCACTAACAGAATTTGGATTTAAAGATAAAACATGAACTTTTTTCTTAAATCATGCTAACCTGTTCAACTCATAATGCCTGATGCCATAATGACATGCGACAGGGAGAGTTGAAAGGCTTGCATGGAGATCAGAGCGTGCAAAGGCTAACAAAAGCAGTTCAAAGCTCTGATGTGGTAAAAACATCTCCAGAGCCAGACAATGAGTCCTCCATTCATAACCAAGCCCTAGTCTGTCTTTCTGTCTGTCTGTCTGTCTGTCTGTCTCTCTGTCTTTTGTCCAGTAGGGATATGAATGAGTATTTGATATATTTTTTTTGCTCCTCCAGGAACTGAGAGTCCAGAAACATTTTGCAAAGGATGGAGGCCTCACAACAGCATCACGCAGGCACACGTTTGCTTTTCGACTGAACATAAAGAGGTCAAATGTGTGAGCCATAAAGGGGCCTAACCCTAGTTTTAATTTGATCCTTTTAGTGGGTTTTCTTATTGAATTTCAGTTAGTACACATGGCTTAATTATTACAATAACTGAGTTTCAGTCATCAGGTCGCTTTAGGATTTGCATAAGTTTTCATCCCTGTTGTGATTCCTCATTTGGTGTCTATTGACATATACCAGAAAACATGTTTCTCTCATTTAATGTTGCAGTATTTACAGTATGTTTATATTTGTGAATTTGATCTTAAGAGTTTGGATATCTTTACTAACTTCTGTATATGTGCTTGTTGAACATCCCATTCCAAAGTTGGTCATCTGTTTCCTGCTATAACAACCTCCAGTCTTTTGGGAAGGCTTTCCACTAGATTTTGGAATCTGGCCACAAAAGAGTTTTAATGAGTTCAAGTTCTCTCGTTGTTCCATAACCAACCTTGGCAAAGTATGCCTTCACAGAGCTCACCATTGTGCCCAGGGGCATTGTCACGCTGGAACCGGGTTTATTTTGTGATGGTAATGTGTACACATACTTAGTCTATGTAGTGTATCATGAATGAGCACAAAGAATATTCAAGAACTTGAAAATTGTGATTTTGATTTTGTACACTCACTTTTGTATTTCTACCATTTGTTGAAGGTTTCATCTTAACATGACATACAAAAGTCATACTGTTATCAAGCATAGTGTCACATATGACAGTGAATTACAAGATTTGATTGTTAAATTTTGCTTTAGGTCTCAATCCAATGCAATGCAATGCAATGTTTCCGGCAACAAAAACAGGACAAAGACTGAACCGCACAAAACTGAACTATTGTTTTAGATGCTACATGATTGCAAATAACACAACAAAGTGACACATATCCAGCAGCACCTTTTCACATGAACTGAAATAAGAAACCAATTGTGTGTGAACATGCTTCACATGAAGCCAGCGTTAACTGCACATCACATTGCGTTAGCACAGTGAAATAATTAAGGACAGTTTTTTATTTAATCTCATATATGCCTCATATATCAACTCTCTAGTGTCGTTTCCTAGAATATGACGAGTAAATAAAGAACAAAAACTCCATATGGGCAGAAATAGCCTTTGATGGTCATACGTATGCCACATGTCACATATCAGCAGTATGCACAAACAGAAGGAAGCGGGAATTGCTGGGACAATTCCATGCACATCTTGAAGCATATAAAGCAATATAAAGCTCAATTGAAAAACTTTGGGAAAAAGCAGCATAATTACATTTAGTCTGTACTTAGTCTTATACATAACAGCTAAAAAGATTAAATAAAATACATGAGGTTTGACTTGTATTGACTTGTTCTCTTGCAGTTAGAAATGTTTCATTATTATTGTAAGTATAACTCATCTGTGTAAGCATAACTCATCTGTCATGAAGACCTTCTCGTGTCCAATTTTACTTCTAACTGTACAAAGTACTCATAGTGTAAACTCCTTCCATACTTTTTGTATAAAGACCTTGTTACAAAAATCCTTGTCATATGAATGATTATGCACATTGCTGTATATGTCAACCATACATGTCCCTTATATACTAACAGCATTAATATAAACCTGTGATCCAAGCTGCATGCTCTCGGAGCCGCTGTTTATTATTATTATTATTATTATTATTATTATTATTATTATTGTTATTGTTGTTGTTGTTATTTAATCCAATCTGAACAATCAGAATTGCGAACACAAAATGAGATAAGTACATGCTTACCTTTAGGCCAGGTGTCTTGAATGGTGTTGACACAATGAATATGAGCTAAAATTGTTTCCACAACAAAACCCTGAACTGGAAGTCTAAATTGTTCTGGAGTCTATTTACATTACAGAACAATGCTGTAGTATAATTACATTTATTTACAGTATTAAAAGCAGTATGGGGCTGGACCTGCTGCAGATTTGTCGGCTATACATCAATGATGCGAATTTCCCATTCCATCAGATCCAAAAGGTGCTCCATTGGATTAAAATCTGTTGATTGTGGAGGCTATTTAAGTACAGTAAACTCATTGTCATGTTCAAGAAGCCAGTTTGAGATGATTTTAGCCCTGTGACATTGCATGTTATCCTGCTGGACAGTGTGACCATAAAATGATGGACACGATCAGCAACAATGGTAAGGTATTCTGTGGCATTTAAACAATGCACAATTTGTACTAAGGGGCCCAAAATGTGCCAAGAAAATACTGTATCCCCAGACCATGAGACAAGGAGGAACGATCCGTGCTTTTATATTGTTTACACCAAATTCTGACCCCACAATCCGAATGTCACAGCAGAGAATGAGACTCATCAGAACAGGCAACGTCATTCCAATCTGCTTTTGACCATTTTTGGTAAGCACATATAAATTGTGGAGTCAGTTTCCAGAACCCAGTTGGGTCATCTGCATTAGGTCATGTTCAGAGCTGCTCTCAGCATGCCTCGGTTGTAACAAGATTCAATTCAATTCAATTCACGTTAATTTGTATAGCGCTTTTAACAATTGGCATTGTCGCAAAGCAACTTTACACAATCAAAAGAATTATTTAAGTTTGTATGAGATATGAACGTGTATGAATCAAAATGATAAGACTGTCCCTGATGAGCAAGCCGAGGGCGACGGCGACAGCGGCAAGGAAAAACTCCCAGAGATGGTAATAGGAAGAAACCTTGAGAGGAACCAGACTCAACAGGAGACCCATCCTCATCTGGGTGAGACGGATAGCAGAGATTGATCAGCAGTCATACTGTGTGACACTGGAAGTTCAGTATAACAGGAGATGAGTTTAAGTTCAAATGAAGTCCAGTTCGTTATTGGAGGCTCAGGTAGACTGTAGGAAACTTCAGTCCTGAACTATCGAGCAGCTGAAGTCACAAGTCCTCAGTGAACAGCTGCCTGTATCAGCCGAGGACAGGACCGTCTTCGTGGAGAAGTGGAACCGTCCCCAGTCACGGCACACATCACAGGCAGACCACTTATCATCCTTATGACTTGTCTACAAACTTCAGGGAATTTGATATAACAAGGTTTCAAATCATTATTTGGGCTGTCCGCCTTAAAAAATATGGAAAATATGAAATTTGAGGGGGGTATTAAATACATATTCGGTCCCTTTAAAATACATTATGTCCCTTTAAAGTCTATTTGTACATTGTTTGTTGACTTTTACAATTTACAATTAAATTGAATGCGTGATAAAATAGCTTATATCACATGCACAACCTACTATTTAATGATCTTCCTTTAATATACTGTTGCTTTTTTGTGGTGTGTGGATAACTAACTGTTTTGCTCATGATATACAGTATATAAAAAATACAAATAAAAAGAAACATACAATATGATTTAGTACAGGATGCAGCACTACACTGGCAATATATTAGACTCTGTTATTAACTTTTTTGAATGCTAGTCATCTTTTCCTATATGTGTATTTTATATTTGTTTTGTTTTAAAATTCTTTTTCTTTCTTGTTGTGTTTTATTACATGTGACAGCAGGAAATACCACACCATTTCCATCTCCAGTCTGCATTTTCTAAATATGTTGTTTAAAGGTCTCATTGTAGATGATATGGAAAAATCCTATCTTAAATAACTCATGTACAGTATAAGGAGCCAAAAAAGTAAATAGCAACTTCATATTCAATTTCTAAATATGTGTTCCCTGTATCAATGTTCCTGATATAATTGTTGTATAACATTGATTATTGATTTATAAATATTGCAACGACAGTACAAATGCATACATTTGACTAAAATGCTTCAAGCCCCAAAATGATCAGATTGAGGAAACCTCCAGTGAACTGTAGGAGGAAACCCTGATACTGTAGGTAAAATTATCTTCAGAGATAACCTGAGATAGTCTGTTATTTCCTAAGGTTTGTTTTGGAAGCCATTTCAGTGAAGGTCCTCATATATCATGGGTGAAAAGTCAATTTTTCCTGAAAGCAGACAAATAAGAATTGGTGTGACTGTAGTGTTAAATGAGTGCATCTGCAGTGCATGTGTGGTTTCTGGGCTGTCTTAAATTATAATGACTCCACAAAAGCGATTTTCCCACCATACCCATGGACAGAGGATATTGCAACAAGCTAGAGAGAAAGTGTGTGGCACAGAGAGGAAGTCATAGAGGGAGAAAGAAAATTAGTGGACCCAGGGATAGAGGGGGAGGAGGATGGGGATTCAGTGAACATGCACAATGCAGTGAAGATGCCACCAGCGTGTTCCAATTCAATTTACTAGATCAAAACAAACGTTGTGCTCTTTGAAGACGCTGGGCATGAGGGCACCCAATTAGTGAATGACTTGCATTTGATCTATCTCAGCCCCTTGCAAGAACATGGCTCGAGCTGTTCTTGCCACATGTGCAAATATGCATGCTTGTTTGTAGTGCCAACCTATTATTGTGTACATTGGGATATATTGCATCGTTCTAAAAAGGTGGAAAGTAAAGTAAAAATGACAAAACTGTTCATTTGCTATTCTTGATCCTGCTTTATTAATCACATTGTGCCAGAAAATCTGTGTTTGGTCATTCAACTTTGTGTGCAAGTGCTCATGTCACTTGTGGAAAGGAAGCAGAAAATATTGCTGTTTTGTTCTTTTGGGAAATTAGCGTCAGACTATAATCCAGAGCTTAGCTGGAAATTACTCATGGACTTGAATTGATTAGAATCTCAAGCTAATCAGTGGTCAATTCCATAGGATTAGAGGAAATCTGTAAGGTAAGCTTGTAAATGTCATACGCACTAAAGTAAAAAAGATTTTTTTTGTCTTTTGTAAATTGCTGAATTAAAAAGTCTATACAAATTTTAAAAGTTGATTGGGAATGTTCCAGGACCTACTGCAGAGGTGAAATTGCTCTCCAAATAATTTATTTGTTGCAGAGAGGGTGGGCGTTAGATGTGAGCTTTAAAAAAAAAATTCTTTTGAAAAAGCACAGCAGTACATTATCATTCTTATTATTGCCAATTTATAAATTACAGTATTTCAGTGAAGTCTTCAGACCTAAAGCAAAAAAAAAAACCTTTACTATATTTTGTGGCAAGTAAAATTCCTGTACAAATGGATTAAAAGCATGAACACCACAAAAAAACAGAACAGAGCCATGCTTTTGTCTTTCAATGCACACCCTCAACATCAAAGACTAAATCTTATATCACATAGCTGTTCATGGATAATGCAAAATATAGTGTATATAATTTCCTTTAGCAATTTCAAGATTTAATAGGGACAGGCATATTTACTGTAACTTTTAAAATGAAATCCAAATGTATTATGATCCTTGTGGTTATTAATTAAAGTTCACTGATTCTTTATTAATTGTATTATTTTAATTTAAATTAGTTATTGTTATTGTAACAAAGAATAATTATTAGATTGTCCCTATAGGAGAGAGTCAAAAGAGTAAAAAATGTTTCTCAGTTAAAAAAAAAAAAGGCAAATAATTTTTTCTTCAACCTTTTCACACATTCATTTTGTACACAGTATTTAGGGTTTTTTGCCTTTAAGACTAATATAGAATTCAATCTATAGCATCATATGTTCTATATTCTGGGCTAACAGTTGTCTATGCTAAACTAATAACACAGTCCCTATCTAAATACCCCTCAGCTCTTTGCTATAATGGGATGAATTAAGAGCCAATTGCGACTCTTTGGACGAGAAGCCTGTGGATGTCTGCCTGCAGCTGTAAAGGAGATGAGTGCCCACACATAAAAGTGGCAGATTAGATTAAACACAGACGGCTCAGTTTGATGTGTGGGATGACTTTGACCCCCTTCTGGGTTTAGCCTCTTGCCCTCTGCTCTGCCAATAGGCCTCTTGCCTCTCATTCCTGCCACCAAATAAAACACAGGAGGGCTTTGGCTCATGCAGCCTGCTCAAATGGAACTGCCACACTGTTTTGATTAAGGATGTCGATTTGAAGCTGTAATTGCCACTGCGCCTCATTGTGTGAAAGTCGTTTGCAGAGGGTAGAAAAAGCATATTGTATTGCATGGCAACCGATGAGCACTGATTAAATGGTATTGTGTATATTTGTGGATTTTTCACAGCTGTGCTTCATGAGTACCATGTAAATACTAGTCTTAAAAGCTTAAAAAAAAATCATCAATACAATAGATGTTTCTAGTGCCTAGACAAAACCCTGTTGTTTTATATGGCTAGGGAATGATGCAATTACAACATTAAATATTAAATGGAATTAATTTTCACCATGTGGAGAACACCATCTGACTCTTTGATTTCAAACATAAACATGGAATTTGCCACCTAGAATTAGGAACATTTGTAGGGTTATGTCAGACATTTTTGTTGTTGTTTTTGTGAAGATTTTTATTCTTCTTACAATTCGGTAAGTGTAGAATTTTAATTCAGTCCGTATAGAATTTTATGCACTACACATGTACTGTACCATGCACTTATTACCCTTTTACTATGTTGTAATTGCGTCCTGCAGGTTTGTAATACTGCAACGTGCAGAGTGTTTTTTTTTTTTTTTTCAAAAAGTGATGGTGTGAGAAATTGGATCCAGTATTTATACTAACATCTCTGAATGTGACATATCTGCGCTTACGACCTGCTGCTTGAGCACCATAAATGTGGTAAGCACCAGAACAACTTAATGTGGTCTTCTACAGTATCGTGTAGGTCTGAATGGTCACAGTACAAGCCTGAAATGGTCGTTGTGGAACTCCATTGACATAGGAACATCTCGGTGACATCCCAATGACAACTCAATCAGAACACCATTCAATCTTTCCCCTCTGTGCCATGTTTGTATTACTTCTATAAAATCTCTAAGAGGTGTTAGTTATGCTGTTAACTGGTCAATGTCATTACTAAGCATTGTGCTTTGAACACGTCCTCATCATGTCCAAAAAAAAAGTACACATCAAGGTAGACAGTACTACATCCTTACTGGTTTTTAATGAAGTCCTGCCATTTTATACAGGTTCTTACTGTTTCCCCAATTTTCTGAAAATGTAGTGGGAACATGACTCATTGTGATAGCCGACATATATTTTGAGACCTTCTTAAGGGCTATAACTTTAGTGTGCAATATATTAATGTAAAAAATTTCTAGTTAGAACCTTATAATTTCAGAGTCTTGATGTCCTTGTAGTAAGGAATAAAAAATGAGACGGTATCACAGGCTGATGCAGCCTATCTGATGAAGTTTGATGCAAAGCATGTCCAGTTTTTTTGTTCTTACACCACAGCTATTTGCCAATGATAAAATT
Source organism: Heterobranchus longifilis (assembly GCA_028570985.1). Taxonomy (NCBI): domain Eukaryota; kingdom Metazoa; phylum Chordata; class Actinopteri; order Siluriformes; family Clariidae; genus Heterobranchus; species Heterobranchus longifilis. The sequence continues at coordinate 18,036,038 of JAOVVB010000020.1, read as the reverse complement.
TTCCTTAATAAATTAATTAAAGGGAAATTGTAGATTTAAACCTTTTATACAAATGATAACATTGTAAGACAAGCACATTAATATAGTATGTGATTTGATTTGAAAGCTGTCAGAGCTGTGCTGTTATAGAAAGTTAATCAAAATGTTCATACAAATCATAATCAAGAATTCATCAGTCATGTGGCACAAGCAAACATTTGTCCACATTAATTCTGTCAAGCTTCTGTGTCTTTGTCTATGTGTGTTTGCACAGTGGATTAGCTGGTTATACGTGAACCAGAATGATGTTGAAATGATTAGTACCACAGTAGCTTTTTTTTTTCTTCAGGTCAGTCAATTTGTGCTGGTCGTTGTTAACTCACATCGTTTTGCTTTAATAGAGTGTAGCTATGAGAACTACAAGAAAAAGTAAAAATGGTTTCTTTATGTACAACTTCATGTCTTTTTTTATTAACAGGTTAATCTACAGGCATCATATACGGATTTAAATGTGTGAGCAAGCATTCAGTCTTTACAACATACAGAAATAGAGATGATATGTCAAGAAACCAGGTTAAAAGTTTTCATATTTCTGTCTCTATGCAGAAGAAATTGAATCTGGAATCTTTCACCCTAAAATAAAACACTATAATAAGAAAAACTAGGGTAGTGTACTTAAGAATATGCCTGAATGAAATGAAGATGGTACATAAGCATTCATTTGAATGTGTTCCATAAGAAAATACTTTCCTGCAGTAAAGATTCTGACTTCTAATGCTATACCTATATCAATTTAGTTAAGCCTGACATGCTTCAAAGGAAACATGTTGTAATTTAGGCAAAGTTTTTTCATTGAGGCATTTTTTACTATATTTTATGCATATTGTAAATGTAATATTTTCGTATTTTTTAGTGCATAATATGGTGTTGCAGAGTTTGCATGTTCTCTGTGAGATTTGTGGGTTTCCTCTGGGCATGAAAGTTTTTTCTAGTCATGCACTGGAGGCTGATTTGCATTTCCAAATTGCTTGTGCCCTGCAATCAGTTGACACCCCTTCCATGGTGTACCGTGCCTTGTGCCCTAAGTTTCCTATGCTCCAGCTCCTATGCGGTCCTAAAAAGGATAAGCGCTATAGATAATGGATGGATGGGTGGATAATACCTTCTTGCATTGTGTGAATTATGGTCTGCCTTATCCACTCAAATTCAAAGTAATGTCCAGGACATAATGTTTTGTGAATAGATTTGGGATAGAGAAATGATCCTACATCATAAAAAAAAAGAAAAAGAACCCTTAAATTTTGCACTGGACTGCAAAAACTGTTTGTGATGTATTGGTTTGTGTTTTGTGGACCAGACAGTAAGGTCAGGGGACAGCAAAGACATAAGACACATACAATGCCCAGACAACCAAAAAGAGAAGAAAATAAAAAAACAGGTGCTTCAGGGAAGGATGTGGAGCGAAACCACTCCAAATCCAAGGAAAATAATTCATTCCACGCTGTCAGTCATGGGCAGATAGGATGTCTGGTTCAAGGCTAAAGCCATCAATCATATCAAGTGTCTCTCCAGTCATAGTGAGTCACATCTGCAGATCTTAAATGACCTCATACAGGACAGTGTTAATTGCACATCTTGGGGCATGTGCTGAGTAGCCAACATAAAATTTGTTAGTAAGGTATTGGCCACTACAAGCTGCCATAGAAGCTTAAATGCTCACTGTCATAAATACTGCACATCACTGAAACTATCCTAGACAGACAAAAGATGTTGTCTTTAATTATGATATGGGCCTTGAAGTGCATTACAATATTTTGTACACAGATCTTATATTTTGTCACATGTTTTTTTTTTTTTTGACGAAAAAGTCAAATAAAACCTTGTCATGATACACTATGTGGACAATTGCATGTGGACACCTGACCATAAGACCCATGAGGGACTCTCCCCAGACGGTTTCCACAAACTTGCCAAAAAGTCTAGAATGTCTTTGTATGCATCATGTATTATGTCATAAGTGCACATAATTATATTTAATAGAAACATAATTGGTATCACAGCAAAAATCAGAACAGATGCAAAAACAAAACGTGAATTATGACAAACAGTGGCATAGGAAAGATGCAAGACAAGGACCTGCACAAGACTTGTAGATCTTGTATAATATACCAAACCATTAACGCATCAATATTGATTATCAATTATATACCATTAAACTTGTGACAGGATCATAGTCAACCAAGGCTCATTCTTGCCCATGGCGAGCAAAGGCTCTTCACTCCCACAGAAAAGCCCATGCAGCACAACATGTCAAAAACGTAATTGCTGGCCATGATAGAAAGGCACCGAAGCACACAGTGCACCACAGAGGCCAAGGCTGCTGACCCAGTCTCCAAACTCCCCAGATCTCTTAGCACCCAGAGGCTCCTCTGCCAATATCCTATTGCTGGACAATATAGCACACCCCTAGAGGTCTTGTGGAATCATACTCCGAGGGACCAGAGCTGCCCAGGAAGCAAAAGGAGAACCTCCTGTACATAGTATTGTGCATAATTGTTTGCATTGCATTAATGTATAACCAAAACAACATTTCTGATGAAACTGTGACGCATTCACCTGTGGAAAATTAAAGTCCTAGAACAATTCAAAAACTCGCAAAGTTCCACAGAGCCCGCAGATACATGGCACTAGGCGGCAATGGGGTCAGGGGTAGCTTAGTGGTTAAGGCATTGGACTACGGTTCAGAAGATCCCAGGTTCAAACCCCACAGCCACCAAGTTGTCCCTGTTGGGCCCTTGAGCAAGGCCCTTAACCCTCAACTGCTCAGATGTGTAATGAGATAAAAATGTAAGTCGCTCTGG
>JAOVVB010000020.1:17988749-18008775 GCA_028570985.1 Heterobranchus longifilis | reverse complement strand
GAGTAGCCATCTGTTTATATAAAGGTTCCCAATTTGATTTTGGCTTTTATAAATTTTTATTTATGAATACTGTGTATACCGGACAAGTTAAATGACATTGTGGTAAATAGATTCAGAATTTTGTGCAGAAAAAAAGATATGTGCAATGTAAACCATGATGATACCCAGCCCCACCTGCTAGTTTAATGTTTCTATTTAAAAAACAGTTATGTTTTGTGCATCGCTTTGGTAGATAATATTACTATAAAATTATCTATTACAGGTGTTTTATAACAAATCTGAGCTATGCAAGTGAAAATATGAAAAATATGATAGCTGATTAAATAACATAAGCTCCATCCTTTCAACAAGTTAACATTTCAGATCTCTGCTGTATTACAAACAAAATAACTTCAAAACATAAACTGTGCTGAAAGTTCCTTATCACAATGTATTAATGCACACAAAAATAATTCCAATTATAACATGCATGATTTGTACTCAATTTCACTGCTTTATTCTTTATTTGATTGTCTGATGTTTTCATAACCAAGTGCTTGCTGAAACAAAAGAACAACTGATAACCTTACATCATTCTTCCTTTTATTTTTCCATAGATGTAGGAAGGACTGATGATTCAGTCCTTTTAATCCAGACAAATTCTCTAAACAAGTGCAAGTTTCCTTTAACCACTGTTATTTAGGCAGTAAAACAACACCGCCGTCATTTGTCCTCCGATGGTATTTTACACATCACCAGGATTTGTTTAAGGGCCTTTTGTACATCTTCATCCATCTGACCCTGTAATATAAAGAAACACAATTGTTCAGGTTCAATCAGGTAAATTCTTCCATTGAGAAAAAAAAAAAAGAAAAAAAGAATTCCACCAAGTATTCTGTTTTCCAGTTTAAGTCAAATGCAAACAATGTTTGGTTTCGTTTCTTTAGTTTGGCCCTGGAGCCATGAGGCTAAAGTGATGATAAATTACAGCCTACTGTTTAGCAGTGTGCACTAAATTTGCATGTGCAAATCGTTTAGTATTAAGGCTTCTAATGTTGTTTCTGAGGCGGTGTGGCAAAAAATATTGCAGAACTAAAAACAGTTGTAGACCCATCTTCCATTCCTCCTCAGCACACAGGGATAATAAACTAGAATTTGTTGACAAAATAATTTTGTTAATATATAGCAAATCAGCTTATTTTCACTTTTAAAAACCATGGGGGATGTCATGTACATAGAAACTAGAATCTTAAGACTTTTAATGGCATCACCAATGCTATTAGACTAAAAGCTGCTATGTTGATTAGTATCTTCGACCAGCATCAGTAGTATGTTAACTAGTGATCTGCAAAGTTGATTAGCATTTCTTGTAGATAAATTATAAATTACAGCTAACTTTCACCTATAAAAAGGATGTAAACTTACACTTGACTGTACAAAGGCTGGCTCACCTAGTGTCAATATCTGACTAACATTTTTGCACTGAAAAATAGAAATAATTTACTAATTCAAAAACCATGAAGGATAAAAATTGCTATATCACACACTGAGCAGCATGTCTTTCATTAACAATGTGATTCAAATGATAAATATTGACAAAAAAAAATATATATATATATTTTACATAAAATACTAATTCAGATAATGTTTTGAATTATGTTATGAGGTACGGTATGTGTGTAATATTTTAAGATAAACTGGTTTTAAAGTTCCCTTCATGGTGGCTATAGTATGTTGTAAATCTATTGCATAAGGAATGGAAGTAAACTTTAGACACTTACACATCTCTTTTTTTCTTTTGAAGTAAAAGTAGTAATATTGTGAAGTAATATTGGGTTATGTTAATTTTTGGGTAAACGGCGCTTTTAAAGGAGGAGTGAACAGGTACAAACCTGAACGGCGTACAGGAGGTGCATTCTGTACACAGAAACAATTTCATGATGCCTCTTTTTAGACTCCTGTTTTAAAACAAAAATGGCATAAAGAAATGGAATAAAATTGCAATTCTCATCAGCAAAAATAAATAGTATTTGATCTGTACGAATATATCTTACTTTTTATAAATTTTACTATTTATTTTTTCCCCCGATTTTTCTCCCTAATTTAGTAGTGTCCAATTCCTCCCAGTCACTAGGGGGCTCCCAAATTAAGCTTCTACTGCCACTCAGTCGGGAGGGCGGCAGACTATCACGTGTTTTCTCCAACCCACGTGATGTCACCGACCATCTTTTCAAACTGCTCGCTCACGCGCCGTTGGAGGCGGAGTAACACACTCGGAGGACAGCGCTATCCTCTCCCTCTGCTTACGTGAGCTCACAGATGCCCCTGATTGGCTTGTAGAGCCGTGATTAATGTGGGAGCACAAAGTACCTCTCATCCCTCCCCTCAGAAAGAGCTCGGCCAATCAGCTCTCTCTAAGCCTCCGGCTGTGAGAGGTTACAGCATCACCCGGGGATCGAACCAGCGATCTCCGGATGATAGGGCGAGCACTTTGCCACTGCGCCACTCGGAGGCATATCTTACTTTTTAAGGGATTCTGTGATTTTTTTTTAAGGCAATTTAAATTTCCTTTTTCATCATCTAACATTAAGGTATTTTCATGCAAATAAAATTAAAAGAAATATAGAAAATAAAGAAATAGAAAAAAACATGACCAATTGTAATATTTTAGAAGTCACTGAGTCTGAAGGTAGAAGTTCCACATGCGCCCCTTGTGTTTAGTTGCATGAATGCCACAGCTTCCTAGTCAATGAGCCGTCAATCAAGTCTGATTACTATTTGGCCACGCCTACTCAATGAGCCTCTGTTTTTAAGTTACATTCGGTCACATTTACATATAACTTTTAGATGTTAATTTGTATTATACGAACATATTAACAGTTCTCTGAGTATTTCACTATAAAACTACAGGTTAGGAAAGTAAGAGAAACCTTTAACTCACAGCCAGTTGGTATTGCAGCTGCTTGATCTGCTGTTGGAGAGAATCGACTTGCTGGCTCTGCTGTCTGCTTTTCGGGCTGCTTGTCGTATATGAGAGCTGGGACAAGCTGTTCAAGGCTTCTTTCAACTTCCCCACCTCTTTTGATAGATCATCGATCTTAAAGAAAGGATAACATGCACTGCAAATGAGCAGGAAATAAAGTTTAGCAGCCTCTAGTGGTGTACTGTAGTCTACACTCACCAGCCACTCCATTATTTACACCTGGTCAATTGCTTGTTAACACACTGCGTGTGTGGAAATGCATAATTCATTTCTGATTAGATATTTTTGTTAACAAGCAATTGACCAGGTGTACATAATGGAGTGGCTGGTGAGTGTAGACTACAGTATGTAATGAGAAGTTGCAGATTGGAACCAAACAGCTGTCTGTGTCAAGTATACGCCGTAGGTCATGCATAACTGCATACTCTACACAGTACTACAGTGTAGCCTGATGTGCACCTCCCAAAAAATGTAACTACACACTGCATCGATGCATACCGCCAAAATAAACTCCAGCCATACATGTGTGGCACAAGAATATAGGATAGTATAGTTCAGCCTATCGGCATTTTAAAATAAACTCACCAGAGTGTGCCGAAATGACTCAATACATTGGAATAGAAACCCCACTATCACAAATTTGCTAGCGGTAAAACAGGAAGTGCATGCAATGCACCAATCATGCAAGGTGCCCACAAGTGTCTGGAGGCATTATGATGATCTGGAGTTGCTTCAGTTGGTCAATTCTAGACTCTAGAATGTGAAGTTATCTGACTACCTAAATGTACAATAACTTTCAAGATTATCACATCTGTGGAGTTTTTTCTTTCCTGATGACACAGGTATATTCCAAGATTTGTTTGGTTCGAATCTTCTTAAAAAGAGTTGTTTTGTAAGCATGAGGAATCATTTTCACACATAAATTGGCCACCACGGGGTCCTGACCTCACGAAGGTTTTTGGATGTGCTTGAGGAGACTGGGCGGTTCCCGGAACTATGTTGTGACAAGTCATGTGACATTGCATAAGGCTGTCAAAACTTTGGCAAACAAATGCTTGCCATAATTGAGTTAAAGGCAATCCAACAAAACATTACAGTTGCGTGATTTTTTTTTTTTTTTGCGCTTTTGTGCAATTTTTGTTTATGGCCAGGCAGTGAAATTATCAGCAAACTACCATGTAAAAAAGAAAATCAGAAGGCATCATACCATATTTTGAAAACAAACAAACAATAAAAAAATAGAAGAATATAAAATGAAAGAAAATAAACAAGCAGGAACAAAGCAGTTAAGTAGTAGTGTATTTACCTTTTTATTCTTCTCCCTTTCAGAGTTAACATGGTTTTCCACCTGCTTTTTAAGCTGCATAATGGCTTCCTGGCCCTCTCTGCATTTCCCACTCAGCAGATTATTCTCCTGCTCTCTCGCTACAGCAAGCTTCTGTGCTGCCTCTTTCTCGTTCTTGCCATCCTTCACCTCCTGCCATGCGGCAGTCACCTCTAGTGCCATTTCATCCTGCTTCCTCAGAGCATCCTGAAGAAGCTGTGTGAGGTGATTGATCTTGCCCTCCAGGGACTCTCTCATCTGCTCATTTTCCAGTTTGGAAACACATTCATTTGGAGTCAGGTTCTTACCCACAGTAGGTCCATTTAGCAGGTCATCCAGCTGCGAGGTCTTCTGCGTGAGCTGTTCTTTAAGGGTATCCACCTCGGATTCTAAACTCTTGATGGCATTTCCTAATGAGGCCATGACCCGAGTATGGTCTGCAATGGTCACTGACGACTTGGCCTGAATTTCTGCATTCTGTTTGAGTTGTGAAATCTCCTTCAGTGCTGACTGATACCTAACTTCTGTGTCCTTTGACAAATTCTGCACATCCTCAAACTTAAGTTTCAGCTTTTGCAATTTTTCCTCATGCTGCTCTTTAGTCAAACAAACCGCCTGTGATAGCTGCTTAGTCTCCAAGGCTTTGGCCTGGAGCTGGCTTCGAGTTTCGGCAAGTTCATTTTTCGCCTCACTGTAGGATTTCGAGAGCTCTAGCAGGCGCTTTTGGAGTCCGTCAATAACCCCACCCATCTCTGCCTTCATCTCATCAAAGTCTTTAGCAGCAGCCTCGACAGGCACCGTGCCACGCAGAGCTTCCTGAAGCATCTTGATCTCATCCTGTGCCTCCTCGTACTTCTCAATCAACAGCGACTTCTCCTGGTTGATGTTCTCCACCAGGATGCTGTAGGAGTTTTTTAGGTCCTGACATTCATCCTCATTAATACGACGACTCTCACTCTCAAGCCTAGCCTCCAGTTTTTTTATCAACTGAGCATCATGCACCTTCTCTTCCTGCAACTTGTCCAGCTTTGTCTTCAGATCTTTCACCTCCTGCTCAAGACAGCCTTTCAAATACTGAAACTTTTGTAATACTTGATCATCTTGGCTCGGAGATCCTGTAGGTGCCACTCTCACCCGCTCCATCCGGAGGGATTCTAGCTCTAATAACACTTCCTGGTATTTTTTCTGCATGTCTGCCAACTTGGCCTTGAGCTCAGCCATGCATTCTGACAGACCTTCATTTCCGATTTCCCGTGGGTGAGAGTTAATCTCGAGTCTGGCCCTCAGGGAGCAGTTGTCCAGCCTCGACTCATCCAGTTCAACTTGTAGGCTCTGCAGTTCATTCCTAAGCAATGTGATTTCTTCTTCATGCACTGCCTTTGTGGGTTCATTCACTTCTTCATGCTTTAAAGCTGAGCTCTCAAAGAGCTCCTGCTCACTGGATTGATCGAATTCTGCATGAGTTGAATGGTATGATGTGTTGGAGTCAAAACTGTTTGGGCGCGAGTCCTCCTTACCTTCTTCACCTTGAGGGGGTGGACGCTTCTATTCAGCAAAAAGGGACAAAATAGTGCAACTAAGTTGAACTTACTATACATAATGCAAACATTCATTGATATACATTACTGCTTATGGTCATGTCCAGTTGGCAAAAAATAAATTAATTCATTCATTCATTCATTAATTAACCGGGGACCTTTACTGCTATCTATGGGTCATAAAATTCCAAAGTGATCCATAATTACTCAAATATGTCCTGAATCATTTTACTCACTGGAGAAACAATTACGGTGCATCATTTAACAAACATTAATGATAATTGTCCTCGAAATAATGTACGCTAATCATGTTGCAGAACACACACACACACACACACACACACACACACACACAAAGAAACAAACAAACAAAAAAAAAACCTTACTCAGTGTTCCTTATTATAAATCAACCAAGTTTGATTGCTTTCTTATTGTTTTGCATTAGGCCAACTATACATCTTAACTACATCTTCACTCTTATCTCAACACGCTTGATGTGTTTTTGTTGGATGCTGTATGTTATTATATATGAACATGGAGAAAAGGCACAAGGAAAAAACAAAAAAATAAAACAAACGAAGGCAAAATCAAATAATTGCATGAATAAATGGTGTTACCAAGTAATCAAGTAAGTGTTTAATTTACACATAATAAACGGGAGGCTATACCGTGTATACCTGTTAGCTACACTGCATAAGCATTGTAGTCTGAGTGCAAAATTCAGGAAAATAATTTTAGACAGTGATCCAGTTATACCTGATTAACAGCATGTGCAACAACAGGTACTGATGAAGCAAAATCATTACCTTGATGATCTGAGCAAGCTGCTGGTTCTCCAGTGAGAGAGAGGCAACCTTGGCTTGAAGGGCTGCAAGCAGTGCTGAGTTTCCGCTGCATTCAGCCTGTCTCAACACAAAAACGCAAACAGGACTTACTTTCAAATACCTTTTTTATGAGGTCTGTAGTCAACAAAATCCTCCTTTTTTCATTTTATAAAAGCATGGCAAATAACTGATTTTTTTGATTATTGTGCCAAGATTTCTTTCTAAGAGAAATGGACTCAGATTTTTTGGATGCAGCATCTTTATAAAATACAGGAGGATTCCCTGAGTCAATTCAGAGCCAATTTAACTCTCAGGGGCTTTGGAAGGAAGGAAAAACAAAACACATGAAAGAAGGGAAACTGTTAGAATCCCAACATCTTATGCTGCATATATGAGGGGCGTTCAAGTCAAACTGGGATTTGTGATGATGGTTCTCATGAATGAGGATGTAAATTAAATTGAAATTTACAGGAGACTTCAAGCATGGTATTCTGATGAGACTCATAGCCGCAGTAAAACATTTGAATGGTACATTTCAAAGGAGGCTGTGCGTCCACGAATGATGATCCCAGGCGAGGTGGCTCAGAAACCACTGCAGTCGTTCCTGTAAAAATTCAGCAAGTGGAATGCCTGATGCTTGAAAAGATGTACTTGAAGACACACATCTGTATGTGGGAACTATATGCACAGTCATGCACAAACAACACTTGCACATAACAGGATCTCGGCTCGGAGTTATTGCCACATCCCCCGTACACCATGCCTTCATAGGCTTTGTTTGTGTAAGCAGCATTGTTGTCAGGCTGGAACAGGTTTGGGCTTCTTAGTTCCAGTTAAAGGAATTTGTAACACTACAGTGTACAGAGACATCCTTAATAATTGTGTGCTTCTATCTTTGTGCCAACAATTTGACAAGAGAACTTATGAGACTCAGATGACCACTTACTTTTGGTCAGATAATGTATTTAAGCACAACAACAAAATCCAACTACTTGCGTATTTCCTCTCTCTGTGAACCTTAGCGAGGTTGCAAAGTTTTGTAAAAGTTTGAAGCAGCACAGATGTGAGGCGGTCCTGCTGCCGTCACGTTCCCTAAAGCGAGGTCCTTTACCTGGCTGGGGTCAGCAGATGCGGCTGGTAAAATAGGTTCCAGAAACTGTAAGTGGCTGAGGATCAAAGCGTCTGCCACATAAGAGAATATTAAAGGGCTTTTGCTGTACTCGCCTTGGGCTCAGTCTGCTCCTTAATCTGCTTCAGATCTTCAATGGTCTCCAGCAGCATGCTCTTCTCTTCCTGGAGCTTCTCGATCTCTTCTCTCAAAAGTGACAGACTCCTCAGTTCTTCCTCCTGCAAAAACACCACAAAATAGCAGTAATAATGATTTAACTCCCAGCCAAAAGGAAAAAAATCCTCTCTTACAATTTTTTCTACTGATTGTACTCCTAGTTAGTAACCAAGTGAACCAGTGTAAGGATATATTTAATGTAAATGTAAGTCACTCTGGATACAAGCATATGTCGAAAGTTATATAAATAATAAAGCATTTATGCAGGAGTATTTTTTTGCCCAGTCCTGAATAAAAATAGATCATTATGGCTCAATTGATGATGTTCTTACAGTACCTTGTAATTGAACCTCTGGCCACCTTTACTCGACACTGGAGTTTCATTCGGGGTCACATATGGTGGAGACGCAACATCCAGCAGCTATGGGGGGGAAAAAGGTAGTACACTACTTCAGACTCGTCAGATTGATGAAAATGTACTTTTATCCATATTTGTTCCTGTGAAATTACTTCAACCTTCAATCAGGATGGAAACAGATTTTTCTTTGTGTTTTGATCAATAAATTTCCTCTTTGATTTTACACACACCATCAACAACAGATCACATATTTAAACTAACACGTTGGTGGAGCGATATAATAAATGCACAGCGGGTCCCTTTACTCTAAATGGAGATTTGCACTTTTAGAAGCATAATGTAGTGGGGGGGAGGGGGGGGGGATGTAATGGAAGCCTGTTTCACCCCATATCATCATGAACTTAAAAGCATCATTAACCTTCAGTCTTATTTGAATCATTTTTTTTTAAATAGCAGTGATAAATATACCACTGAATTCAGCCATTAGGAAATGTGAGGACACACACTATCTAGGCCAGTCAATGCTAATGAATGAATTCCTTACAATACCTAATGTTAACTAGCCAGCTAGCTTGCTATCTACACTGGGTACTCATTATACATTATACACACTGTACTCTATACGTGCTTTATGTTAGCTAGTTTGCTACTGGATTTTGGTTTACAAAAGACTTCGATAAATGAAGAAAGTGGTTTAAATCCCATATGTTTTTTTTTTTATCAGTTCTGGTTATTTTTTTTATTTAAATACCAAAGAATATTTTATGAAAATTTTAACAGTATTTATTTGTTAGAAATGACCTCTGGCAGGTCATCTGCAGTAGTCTGTAGTAGATGATATACGATATACGATATTATACAACAATTAGTTTCAACAAAGTAATCTGTTGGGACGAGAGACATCGTTAATTACACTAACTGTTGGTTTCAGCTGGGGTGAAAGTAGGTCTGTATGGTCTGCAGTACAGAGGAGAGAGCAGCTTCCTGCCTTAACCCATATTCATAACCAGTCACGGAAGCACGTTCAGTAAGAAAACATATCCAATAACATTACATCATTATAAACAATACTTTTTCTCCTTCCTTTTTCTCTTCTAAGTCGTTAGGAATTGCCTATAAACCATTCAAGTTGTTCTAATGCGAGCTATAAAGCTAACTAGCTCCTAACCCAAGGTTGAATCTCAAATGCCTCTCTAAACCCTGAACAAGGGCACTACTCGGTATGTGGTACAAGAAATTGTACCCCCTTTTGCACTAGTTTTCCATTAAACAATATTTGTGATTTTGCACAGGCATGTTACAAGGCATGTTCTTTAAGCAATTGAGCAATTTTAAACATGACCATCAAGGCATGTGTTGCCATGGTGCATGAAATGATCCCAAACGGTGCAGAGAAAAATAAAATAAAAAATAAAATTTTAATAATAATAATTCCAAGAAAGCAGGCCCACACAGAGTTAATATTCATTGGTGAAGTTCAGATCATATTTACACAAGAGCTTTCAGGTGATAAATGTACATCACTTGTTTACCTCAAACGTGTCTAACCATTTCTTGGCTGGTATTCCTTAGCTAAATTTTCCTGACTAGGGTTTTAAAGCCATGCATGTGGAGAAGCAGGGATGATCACACACAGTGACAGACACACAGATCATTACCTGCACAGGGCTAATAGGAGGAGGGGGTGCTTTTCGTTTTTTTGGGGTTGTGCTTCTCTCGTCGTTTAGCTTAGCCGTGGGATCATGCTGAGATCATGTGTGAAGAACAAACAGTTTAGTTAGTAGTGAAAGAAATAAGCATAAGATCAAAGACTGCAAATAAACATTAAAAATTTAACAAGGAAGGAAGTTTTCTTTATCTACAGTGTGATGTTCATGCATGTTGCAAAAATGTGAGAAAAAAAATCTTTTAAAACATGAACCAAATGCGAACCTTAACCTTTACATAAACATTTTTATATTTAATATTTTAAGTGAACTATAAAACTGAAATGAAAAATGAAAATGAAAAACGCATACCTGCTGACTTCTGGGGGAACTCTTATCTGTTTTGTTTTGTTTTTTAAGAAAAACAAATGGATGAAAATAATTATGAAATGGTAGAATGAAATGAAATGTCATGTCACACTGTTTTATTTATAATTATTTGTCATTCATTAATATTGCTCCAGGAGCAGATTTAAAATATGTGTTGACCACCACAAGATGGCACTGTTGAGCCTGGGTGGATTTGAGAGCAAGTCATTTGCTCGAAATTAAAGATAAGCACAAAAAATGACTCAAGGATTTTATAAGACATTTATCTTCTGTCCTCCATACATGTGAATGTTTTAGAAGTGAAATATCATACTGAGTGCTTTCATTTCCTTTTCTTGTTTGTAGTTCCTCACATGCTGACTCCTTTCTTGTTGAAGCTTTTTTTTTTTTACTGCTTGTAATTCAGCATGGGATTTTAATACTTGTATAAAATGTACAACGTGTATAAAATACTTTATTAATTTAATGTAATATATTTTAGTAGACTGCGAAGGATTAGCACCCTGTCTGGAGCGTCCCCCAAGTCTCCTAGGACGAGCTCCAGGGCCCCCTGCGAGCCTGTACACAGAGTCAAACCCTTGACAGACTTGCAGCTTTAATGAGTTGCTTTTTTTATCAGGTAAATCTAGAACCCAAAAATAATAGCTTTACTCCTATGCAAAATGCACCACATCCCCATTATCCTGGCTATCAGTGGCAAGGAACCATGCCTGATTAGAAATAAGGATAGTTTTAAACACCTTAAGTTTTTAACTTTTTTAACTTTTTTTCGCAAATCAATCCCGGCTGTCTTTTTTCTGATATCACCCAAATGAAAATGTGTTCCCTGATGAATCTGGTTCCTCTAAAAGTTTTTTCCTATTGTTATGAGAACATTGTCGCCCTCGGCTTGCTCGCCAGGGACAAACTGATCATTATAAGTTATACACATTTCCTCACATTTTTCTTTGGTTGTTAAGAAACTAACATGGCTCAAGAGTCACTTGTATGAGTCATTTGTATAATTATGTGCATTAGAGCTGTCATTCAGATCCCACATGGTAGTAGTATTACTGTGCATTTGACATAAGGATAATCACCTGACTCGGCCAGGTGGCGCTGCAGGGCAGTGTTGATGACTGCGCAAACTTCCGTGCTGCCTGACAGCTTGGCATAATGCAGCACATCATGTCCTAGTGAGTCAAGCAGGTGTAGATCGGCTCCCCTTTGCACGAGCAGATCCACGGTTGCTACGCAGCTGCTCTCTCCTGCCAGCATGAGAGCACTCCTGCAGAGTTCACACCAAGTATTAATGAAAGTTCATAGGAAAGAAGAACACAACTTTAACAGAACGAGCGAGCTGGACAAGCAGATGCACCTGCCATTCCGATCACAGGTGTTGATGTTGGCTCCCCAGTCCAGCAGGATTCCACAGACCTCTGTATGGGCATATCTCGCTGACAGAAGCAGGGGTGTGTATCCATCCTGTATGAAGACAAGGTGAAAAACTGGTGAATAATTATAGGCAAATCGATACACTACAGTATAACCAATAAGATGGTTCAGCACAATCACTTGTTTTTTTGTTGTTTTTTTAATAATGATTTACTAATAAAGCGGCAAGGTGGGGTAAGAGGCTAGTGCTGTGGCCTTGCACCTCCAGGATGGAGGGTTCGATTCCTGACTCGAGTCTGTCCGTGTTGAATGAAAACACCAGTTTGCATGTTCTTCCCTGTCCTTGGTGGGTTTTCGCCGCAGATTAGACATGCAGATTAGACTGACATGCACCCTGCAGACAATAAGCAGTATAGAAGTGACAGACTGCTACTTCTCTTATTGACGTTTTTTTTATTTTTTACAATGTTTCTACAGCATATTAGAGGAAATAAAACACTGTTATAAGATCTATCCCCCATTTTGCTTGGTAAACCATAAATTGTTCTAAAGGAGGAACTAAAAATACAAGACCGCATGCACCAAAGCATTGGAATGAATTAAATTAAAGTGGAAAATAAAGTCCCTTTCAGTTTGCTGATGTGAAAACCGGGCTGGAGCTGGAAAATAATTGAAAACCTAATGAACACTTTCAGAGACAGTCATGGTTTCCGACGTCTTAGGCAACCAATAGTAGAATGGACTCTAATGCATCTCAGAGACGAACACATTCTTGTAATAAATCTTTCTTTGAACCAAAGTCCCAACAAACCCAAGGTTCCGGATCTCAAGTAAAAATTCTTATTAAGTAACACATTTCCAAGTACAGGTAAAAGCAGTTATCTACAACGAGTGCATATAGCAAATCATCTAATGTGCACATTAGTCATTTCACCAAAGTGTCAGACTTGCTGAGGTGGTTTCTGAGTCTGTGTGACACACTTATCACTTATAAATGTTGATGTCAAAGGGATAAAAAGAGCTGCTGCCACTTTTACCTCAGCACAGTATTTGGTGTCACTCCACACCAGCATCAGGCCCGAGGAGGAGGCATGGCATGAAGTGTAAAAGAAACAATTTGAACTGCTGACTTTTCTGAATCCTACATGACAGGATTTAGGGCAGACTTAAAGTTGCAGTAACTGGAAAACAAGTACACTCATTTTTCAGGTGAATCTTATGGAAAAACAGTAGCTATGCTTAAACTACAATATACAGTATTCAATACAGTATACAGAGTGGCGTCTGACTGTAGTGTGCCTATATTCTCTGAACACAAGACTGCTGAACATGTCTTAATGCATGCAGAGATGATTCCCCTCCTTTATAGTGATTACTGTTTTGATGATGGACTACTGACTTCAGATGAGACCAAAGAAAAATTTCTATTCTATCTTTTACTAATAGTTTCAAAAGTTATCTTTGGTCTGAAATAAAAATATCAAAAGTTATACAGGGAAAAATGTCTTTTTTTAAGCATTCCAGCAACTGCGATACATTATGGACGTTAAAACATACACTCTTAGGATCAACTCCTCAATACATCTTCAGCTCCTCTTAAACGATTACACATTACTGAACAAAAATCTTGTACGTTTTACATTAAACTCAGGTATATACTGTATATATTTTAATGAAGAAAATAAAAGTCAATAGAAAATAGACACTCAACTTTAGAATCTACTAACTACATGTCAAATTTCAATCACGTCAGTATTCAAACATGATTAAATATTAAAAGAGGCGCTTTAGTATTATACTGTATTTTTTTTCCCTTTTTTTTTCAAATTAAATATACTCCTAAAAATATTTATTTATTTATTTTTTATACAAGCATTTATTTGTAGCCCATCCTTCCGTCTTTTCCTCCCAAATTGTAATGTGACCACCGCTATAAATTTGGGACTATTAAAGAAAGGTATAAAGGAAACTTATCAAATTTATTATTATTATTATTATTATTATTATTATTATTATTACTACTACTACTACTACTACTACTACTGGAAGAAAAGGAAACAAGTTTTTGCCCCTTACTCTTTTTTAGAATAAAATATAAGATCCATGAACGTACATGAATCATCCATTTCTATAACCGCATATTACCAAGATCCTTAACCCTCCGGTGTGAATTGTGTCAACTTTTGATCAAAAAGTAGAATGCAAGGCACATCCAAATAAATCGAGTTCAGCTCCAATTAAATAATAATCCATCTTCAGGCGGGGAAATTTTATATGCTACATAAGCTGAAATCTTGATGAAAAAACAAGTCGCAAGTCTGACATCATCCGTGAATGTTAAAATGCACGTACATATTGTATAATACCAGAGCTATTGCAATGTTCTGGTTTTATATGTTACGAGTAAAAACCTAAGTACATTTTAAAACTCTTGAGGTAAACTTCTTGTTGTCGGTCTTCTTCTTTCAATGTCTTCAACATCATCATCTCATCTCATCAGAATCGGAGGTTGTGTGCATCTATACGGGGCATAATACAGTTTTAAAAAAAAGTCTGGATTTGTCAATCAAGTTGAACCCGTGAAGTTGATATATTGTGTACTGCATCTCTGTGGTGATCTGTAAATGTAATTCTGATGATAGCTACCCATGTGCTAGCCAGAAGAACTTGGGTAGCCATCATCAGAATTACATTTACAGATCACCACAGAATGGACATCCCCAAATGAGTTTTCCCCCTTAAGATGCTTTGCCTGACCTGAGAGTCAACTTCACCTTTACTTTTGTTTGTGGATCTCCAGGGCTTTTTTCTTTAGCAAGTGAAAAGCGGCTTAACATTCAATTTCTCTGCCTTGAGTTGGTACACTGAGGCATCGTCCATCTGACAGTAAAGCTCTATAAAGTTTAGAATACATCCTTCTACATCTATCTTCAGTCACATCATTAGAAAACATCAGTGACAGTTTTATTGGCAGCCATGCATGCTAATGTAATAATACCATGTCTCTACCATGTATGACAGATGATGTGGTATGCCTTGCATCATGCATGCACCCTTCCTTTCCATCCCTTAATTCTGGCACAAGCTTGGTTTCTTCTGCTCAAAGAATCCTGTTCCAGAACTAGGCAGGCCCGTCTGATTTTGATTGTCATGAGTTTGTGATCTTGAGGTAAACCCTTTGTATTCACATTCACAAAGGCATATCTTGATTGTAGACTTTAACAATGATACTCCTACCTCCTCCAGAGTGTTGTGAAGATGTGTTTTTTTTTTATTGATTACAGAATTCAGTTGTAGTGTTGTTGAGCTTACCAGTGCCTTTCTTCTTTTTAAAAATCCACCAAATTGTTGATTTGTTGATTGATGATTTCTGCTATCTCTCTCTCAAGAGTCCCTCTTTTAGCCTAATAATTGCTTCCGTTAATTTCATCACCACATTTTTTGCATTGCATATCGAGCACTCCTATAAACTGCTATCAAATGCATTTTCTACACCTGAAGTCAACATTAGAGCAGTTATCTTATTATTTGTCATGAAATGCACACTTCTTAATTAAACTGCTTTTCACTCAGTTGTCCAATTACTTCTATGCATGTATACGTTTGAAAAAAAAAATCTTTTGAAAGTATCCATTTAATCTCATTGCTCCATTTCTGTTAATGTAGTCAATGCCGGCCATGATTGAAAGGCACCAAAACAACCAGTACATCACAGCCTGCCACGTATGGGGCTAAGCGTTGTTGATCCGACTTCTAAATTCCCCAGATCTCAATCTGACCAAACGTGCATGGAATGCACCGGACAAAGAAGTCCAAACCATTAAGGGCTCACCGCACAACCGACAGCACCCAAAAGATTTGCCGCTAATCTTGCGGTGCCAGACACCAGAGTATACCCCAAGAGGTCTTGTGGAGTCACGTCCCAAAAGGCCAAAGCTGCCCCAGTGGCACCAGGGGAACCCACGCAATACTGGGCTTAATGTTTTACATTTTAATGTTAGGGATAATCAGTGTATATGCAAAAAAATGAAAAAAGGAACAGCTGCATATGACTGTCCCAGTAAGAACTGCTAAAACCAAATGCTGGTTTTGTTTAATTAAATAGTTCAAGAATAGTTCCATAGTTTTTAAAAAAAAAGGTTGTTTTTGGTTTCTTACCAAAAACGGTTCGTAATTTTTAAAATAAACTCCTGGTGCAGACGGGAAAATATGACAGTCAAATGCATTACTGGTTGCTGTTGACTTCCTTAAGTTCTCCCAAACGCTTTTTGTGTTGCCATCTGATAATAGAGACTTCCTTCCTTATTAAAACATTCTTGTGGTGTTTGTTCAAAATAAAAGATACACAGGCATGCTAAAGATTAGCAAGCTGGCATCCACGCTTTCACTATTTAAAAATAAATGACAATAAGTTCCAGATGTGTGCTTCAGGCTCAAAATTTTGACTTTGTATCAAACAGGAATTTAAGTCAACTTGTGCAAAATGATGAAGATGCAAACGAGTGAGAGATTTGCTCAAGTTGTGAGGTTGCAACAGTAGGGAATGATTAAGTGTTTGGCTTCCAGCAGGGAGAAGAGGCGATAAGAAGGGAAGGTAACAAAGCAACAGGACACAAATGTGCAAAAACACTCATTTTTGGAGAATGACTGGAGAGCGGGGACTCATTTAACATGGGTGTAATTGTACTTAGAGCACTGCAGTGTGGCACTTCCTCCATGACGTGTGAAAACAGAAAATCAAGTTCATTATAGTCTCTGCTGGGGACATGCACTCGTTTTGCCACAAAGAAAATGGGCAGCGAGAGGCTTTTTTTAATGAAAGACAACTGCTGTGTTTCAACTACATTAAATAAAACATCTGGTCATTTAAAGCTTCTCCCTCTGCTTGTCCATTTGCTTTAAAACATCCCCCAACTCTAGTACTAAATATGTAGTGAGCACTTCGGTTACACCAGCCTTTTTCACTTTACCTCATCTAACCTCATTTTAACTACTTTACGGCATTAAGGTTTCTTACATATTGCATCAGGACCCAAGTTTCATGCAATCATTAAAATATTAGGGTTGAATTATTACTGATGCACCTTATTCCAGCTCTTACATTCATAGGTGCCCCTCTAAGGGCCTCTGAGTTGTGCAGTGGTAAAGTGCTCGCCCTATCATCCAGAGATCGCCAGTTCGATTCCCAGGTGATGCTGTAACCGCTGGCAGCCGTAGGCCTAGAAAAAGTTGTTTGGCCGAGCTCTCTCAAAGGGCAGGGATGAAAGGTACTTGGTGCTCTCACATTAATTACGGCTCTACAGCCAATCAGGGGCATCTGTGAGCTCACACAAGCGGAAGGAGCAGATAGCGCTGTCCTCCGAGTGTGTTACGCCGCCCCTAACGGTGCGTGAGCGAGCAGTTCGAAAAGACTGCAGTCGACTGGCGTCACGTGGTTCGGAGGAAACACGTGATAGTCTTCGGCCCTCCCGACTGAGCAGTAGTAGCCTTAATGTGGGAGCCCCCTAGTGACGGGGAGGAATTGGACACAACCAAATTAGAGAGAAAATCGGGGAAAAATCCAAAATAAAACAAACAAAAAAATCTCTTTGATGATCATTTAAGTGTGACAAATATACAAAAAAAAAAAAAAAAAATCAGGAAGCGGTCAAATACTTTTTCACAGCACTGTACTTTCTGCAAGATGCAAGATCTCGAGTTAATGTTAAGGCTGAGGTTACACTACATGACTTTGGACAGGATTTTGTATAGATTCCAAAATCGTGCCGATTCCGTCCTGAACTGCACAAGGTGACAAACTGGCACGTAATCTGTAAGTGCATGAGGGGTGAAGACTCGAATCGGCAGGTGTTTGAGGAGAACAGATTAAGAACATACTCCATCTGACTTAAGTCGAAGTATATCAGGCATGTTCGATTCAGAACACTGTCGCGTAGTGTACACTGGTCACTGATCCGGCCAGGGAATGAGTACCGCCAACAGCCAATAAACAAAGTAGGCGGGATCGTGCTTGGGTCTCCATTCATTTATTTATTTATCCATTTACTGTACTTATTCATTCATTCAGTTATTTGATTATTTATGTTTGTTTTCCTTATCTACTTCTTCGAGTGATAAGTCGTGTCCTCTTTTATGATCTCTCATCTTTGCTCATCGATCAACGTTAACTGTATGATCCGCTGTTTTTGAGTCATCATAAAAAATCTGCACAAGTCAGGTATTTAGTGTACACTAGTAGGGGGTAAACATTACATTTAAAACTGCATCATTTCCAAGAACACCCCAAAGTCTGGTTCATTTTGATCAGTGAGAACACAATCGTTCCAGGCTCAGGAACCATGCCCAGGTTCTCTTGAAGAGATGGTGCTGAGTACAGTTTACTTTTTTAACGGATTTATATATTTTTTTTTTTTGCGGTTTTACGGATCCAAGAAGATATGAAAGCCAATCGTACCTGAACAGGAAAGTGGACCACTATTCAGGCTGTCTGTTTTGTCAGAAATCTCTGTGTGCCTGTAGCACGCGCCAATCTCATCCTCTGACCTATACAGCTATATAGCTGATAAAGTAGGAAGGCACGCGAGAGCATTAGTCTTAAAGTTTTTTACCGAAATATCAGTAATATTAGGCATGGTGCAAAAACTGATTTCCTCATTCTCTTCTTCTCTTGTGTTTAATCGGAGCTCACAAACCATATATGCGCATACTGCCATCTGCTTTATCAGAGGAGTGTAAATACGCAAGTGTACCTGAGTACAGAGTACAAAAATAATGTAAACTCTGGGAAGTGGAGGAGTGGGGAAGAGGAAGCAATCGTTCCTGGAAACGGTATAAATCATTTGTGCCCTAATCTTTTCAGAATATTTTAAGCTTGAAAATGAAAGCCGTATAGTCTGTCCCCAGCCTAAGAGCAAATATCTCACTCTGGGGTGGTTGAGGGGGAGAGGGCTTGCCTGACACCTCTTAGAATTGTCTCAGTATGGTGCAAACTTAAGGTTTAAACACATTAAACCTTAAGTTTGAGGCTACAACAGCAGAACGCTGCTTCGGATTGCACTCCAGTCAGCCCAGAACCTAGAGTGGACACATGTTTCATGAAACTGGACAAAAACAAGTAAAAAAAAAAAAAAAAAAGGACTGATATGACAGCTTCACATAAGACGGACGCAGTACCTTTGCACTCAGGAACACCTCTGTTATTACCCACAGTCCTGAGTGGTGGTGAGGCGAGCACTCACGCTTACAGCCACAATATTTACCTTACACATCAGATGGAGCAATAACAGTGCATGTCAGTACTTCGGCGTAGACATCGCGATGCTTTACAGAGGTTTTAAAGGGGGCTTTTATTTGGACGTCGGAGGCCTCCGGCGTCGATTTACTCTTCGGAAAGGATAAACTGACCTGCGTTTGCACTTATTAATGCGCGGAGATGCTCGGTACGCGCATTAGCGGCTATTCCCTGAACAATGCTGAGTCTCGTTACGTCAGCGCCCGCGAAACAAACCGCTGTCACGTTTCCTCTGATCCTCCTGCTCCTTTACGAGTTAAAACAGGACGAGTGAGAGGCTTACTGTGCCTTGGGGGCAACAACGGTGGACCTGACCTCAGTGCTTCTAAACACACACACACACACAGTACAGTAAGTAAGTAAGTAAGTAAGTAAGTCTATTGGCATACGGAGATGCTGAAGACAAAGATACATGCAACAAAAGGACATCTGTAAGGACATAAGTGAGAGACAAATAAAGCAAAAGAGAGACCTAAAGAGACAGATAGAGAGGGAGAGATAAAGAAAGCAAGAGAGAGACATAGAGGTTTAAGACAGAGTGAGAGACAAACAGAGAAAAAGAAAAATGAGAAGACAGATGGAGAAAGACAGCAGGAGACAGAGAGACACGCGATTAGATGGACAGAGAAAAAACATTATTTGAAGAAGACAGACAAAGTGAGACAGAGCCGGCGAGTAAGAGGTACGGAAAGAAAGAAGCAGAGAGAGAGACCTATGAAGCCGAAGAGAAAGATTGAAAACAGGAAAGATAAAGTGCGGACAGAGTGAAATAATGAAAATAAAGAAGGAGAGAAGGAGAGAGAAACAAAGGACAGAGTTGAAAAAGAGACATGAAAGGAGAAAAAATAAGGAAAGAAAAGATAGAAGACAGGAAAATTGATGTGGGAGAAAAAGGAAAGTGAAAGAAAATGTAAATATATAGAAAAGAAGCGAGGAGGACAAAAGGAAGGGAGAGAGAGAGAGAGAGAGAGAGAGACATTCTGCTTTGAGTAATGATAAGAGGAGGAAAGAGTGTGATTGTAGTCTGAGTGCTC